>JADLZL010004991.1:0-56664 GCA_015844335.1 Chrysopogon serrulatus | reverse complement strand
TCGTGAAGAAGATGCTGCGGGTTGTGCCGAGAGGCTCAACCAGATCGCGTGCTCCATCGAGATGTTCGCGGACCTGAAGAAGGTGTCACTTGAGGAGCTCGTCGGGCTACTGCGTGTGGCCGAGGAGCGCGTGGGCGGCCCGGGTGGTCGAGGCTGGTGCCGGGCGCCGTCGCTACTCACGGAGGAGCAGTGGGAGGCGCGTCGGCGTCAGTGTCACAGCAAGGAGCGCTCGGCTGGCGGCAACGGCACCGGCAAGGGAGGCCACGACGACGACGACGGGAGCAGCAGCACCTACTCCGAGAACGGCGAGCGCAAGTCAAAGAACAAGAAAGGCAAGTGCTACAACTGCGGCGAGCGAGGACATTTCTCCCATGAATGTCCCAAAAAGAAGCAGGAAGAGGCACTGCTTGCGACGGCCGGTAATGAGGCGACCCTTCTGTGATGAAGCGTTGAGTGCGCAAGTCAAGATTAGGGGAGGCAATGTTAGAAATAATCATGACTTGAATTAGTTTTAAGTCTTTGCATGTAGTATATAGATCACACGTTATGTGTTAACGTGTATGTGTTAGTGTGGCTGGACACGTGATGCGTTCATGTGGTGGCCGGTGTCACTAGTTACATGCATGTAGTTTGTTAGGATTGCATTATCTGA
The DNA here is from genome assembly GCA_015844335.1 of Chrysopogon serrulatus. Lineage (NCBI taxonomy): Eukaryota > Viridiplantae > Streptophyta > Magnoliopsida > Poales > Poaceae > Chrysopogon > Chrysopogon serrulatus. Next base: position 56,012 of record JADLZL010004991.1, on the reverse strand, counting down.
TCCAACGACAAGGCGGCATGCAGAGGCGTACGGAGGACCGCTTCCTGGGGTTGCTACGCGTGGTGGCGCGGACGTCTCGCCCAGTACTCGAGTTCGTGGCTTGCGGAGAAGTGGGCAGTGTGTGCGTACGTGCTCCGGCTGAGTTGTTGCTCGCTGGTGTGCGTTGCTGGGCTATAAAGCCAACTTGTAAGCGTCAGATGTATGTGTCGTGTGTCGTCATCTTGCTTTTGATCAATACAAGCCAACATACAGGCCGTACGGCGGCCGGGGCGTTCGTCGCCGGGCAAAACTCGTGTCTACTGTTCATCTTCCACCTCCATCTCCTCTCGTGAGTGCAGTTCGTGCTGCCCAGGGCCAACACGGACATCGTCGGCGACGGGACGGCAAGCTGGAGCTGACCATTCAGGACTACCCGTACGCCAACGACGGCCTGCTCATCTGGGACGCCATCGAGGCCTGGGTGTCAGACTACGTGAGGCACTACTACCCGGCGGCGGCGGACATCGTCGGCGACGAGGAGCTCCAGGGGTTTTGGACGGAGGTGCGCACGAGAGGCCACGCGGACAAGCAGGGCGAGCCGTGGTGGCCCAGGCTGGACGGCCACGAGAGCCTGGTCCAGGTCCTCACCACCATCATCTGGGTCGCGTCCGGCCACCACGCGGCGGTGAACTTCCCCAGTACCCCTACGCCGGCTACTTCCCCAACCGCCCGACCGTCGCCAGGAGGAACATGCCGACGGAGCAGCAGCAGGGCGGCGGCTGCGAGGACGACGACACGCGTTTGTTCCTGCAGGACCCGGAGAAGGTGCTGCTGGACACGTTGCCGTCGCAGTACCAGAGCACCCTCGTCCTGCCGGTGCTCAACCTCCTGTCGTCGCACTCACCCGGCGAGGAGTACCTGGGCGTGTACTCAGAGCCGGCGTGGATGGCGGATGGGGACCTGAGGGCGGCCTTCCACAGGTTCAACGCGCGGATGATGGAGATCGCCGAGACCATCGACCGTAGGAACAAGAACCCGGAGCTCAAGAACCGGCACGGCCCTGGCGTGGTGCCGTATGTGCAGCTCAAGCCCAACTACGGTGACTTCAAGGACATGACGTCGGTCATGGAGATGGGCATCCCGACCAGTATCTCCATTTGAGCTCATCCCATTTCCATGGACGAGCAATACGTGTACTACTAGTTGCATTGAGCCCCTTAGTTCTTCTGTGCTCAATCTCAGCTCGCTCCTGTGCCCTGACATCATGAAATAAAAAATAAATAAATAACTTGGCCGGCATCTATCTTTCTTTTATGAGCATCTCTAGTAGTTCCCCAATAAAACTCCTAAAATAAACTAGTATAGGGATAACCCAGTATTACTTTTTGAATTATTGAGAGAGATACAACAGCAGATCACCAATAATGCCCCAATATATGGTCCCCACAGCAGATCACACGGCTGGATGGAGGCGAGAGAGACAAGATGAAGGAGGAAGGTGATAGTTGAGGTGGGTCCTAGTGTATTGGTGGATATACAACTTCCCCTTTATTTGAGGGGAGATAGATGGGATATTGGTGATCACCATAAAAAGGGGAGCTGCTGGAGCATAAAAATTAGCTTGTCTTCCCCAATATGACAGGTATACGGGGATGGGAAAAGAGAGCTGCTGAAAATGCTCTAACTAGGTATTGCTCGTGTGTTGGCAGGTGCATATAAAATTTGAACAGAAAAATTCAATGCCGACAGCCCCAGTTTCATCCGCGTCGAATCGAGCTTACGATGACTTCTTCGTCGGGAATTTGACGTCGAGCAAAGCGAAGGCCTTGGATGCGCTGTTCCCGGCAGCCAATGCTAGGACTAGAAGAAGACACATCTCAGATGACGAAGCAAGGTCACGCGGCGAGTAGCGGAGCCGTTCAGCTCCGTAGTTTCTAAGCCACTGCTAGATCAGTCATACTCCCTCCATCCCTTTTAACTGTCGTTTGCGCTTCAAAAAAATAAATATTGGCAATTTTAATAAATACTAAACTTCACGATTAGTATCATAATTAGTATCATCGGAAAGATCTTTAGATCTAGTTTTTTAACAAATTTATTTGGAGACATAAATATTGCACATATTTTCTACAAATCGAGTTGCACATATTTTCTATAAATCGAGTCAAACTTGTCACGCATTTTAGGGAGTATGTTTTTTAATATCGAAGTTTCTTTCAGTCTGCTAGGGTGGTTTGGTCACAATTGTAAAACCCCCTAAGGCGCTATTCAAAAGCGTCGGTTGTGTGTTTAAACTCTCCTTCTTAATTACAATAATACATAAATCTTTTGCATATTCGAGAAAAAAAACTTCATAAAACAACAAAGGAAACCATATCGATCGGCCCATCTCTACTTACACCTAAGCTTGTGGAGATTCTTGTAAAGTTACCTTGCTCCTTTGTTTCTTCCTATTCCTCTGTTTTGAGAATCCTGTGTGCCAAAGAAATCCCTAAATCTACTTGGAATTATAAGGTGATTTTATTTGTCAGATCTATTACTAATTTGGAACCCAATACCAAGTTGGACCTACTTTCATAGTACAAGCATCAAGCACTCCAAAAAAGTGCAGATATATTCTTCCATATCGAAAATTCTGAAAAAACAATTTTACTATTGCTTCATTCACTTCATATTTCTAACCAAAATTTTATCTAATGCATAATAATCATATAAACGGGAGCAAACATCTCATCCTACCACCTTCGACAGAAAGGAAAAACAATAAATAAACAATGATGGGCATCCCGACCAGCATCTCCATTTGAGCTCATCCCATTTCCATGGATGAGCAATAATGTGTACTCCCTCCGTCCCTAAATAATTGTCGCCGTGGGATGCGTGCTCCAAGTTTGACTTGATTTGTAGAAAATATATGCAATATTTATATCTCCAAATAATTTTATTAAAAAATGAGATCTAAAAATCTTTCCAATGATATTAATTATGATACTAATTGATGATATTTATTATTTATTAAAATTGCCGGCATTTCTTTCTCGAGAAACGGCGGTTTACGCTTATTTAGGGACGGAGGGAGTACTACTAATTGTATTGAGCCCCCCGGCATTTCTTTCTCGAGAAACGGTTTACGCTTATTTAGGGACGGAGGGAGTACTACTAATTGTATTGAGCCCCTTAGTTCTGTGCTCAACCTCAGCTCGCTCCTGTGCCCTGACATCATGAAACAAAAATAAATAAATAATAACTTGGCCGGCATCTATCTTCCTTTAATGGGAACTGACTAGCTACCTGCCCGTGCGTAGTGCCCGTGCGTTGGTAGGTGCATATAAAATTTGAACAGAAAAATTCAGGCAGCTCCAGTTAAATTCAGGCAGCTCCAGTTTCATCCGCGTCGAAGCGACCTTACGATGACTTCTTCGTCGGAAATTTGACGTCAAGCGAAACGGAGGCCCTGGATGTGCTGTTCCCAGCAGCCAATGCTAGGACTAGCAGAAGACTCTTCTCAGACGATGAAGCAGGGTCGTGCGGCAAGCAGCGGAGCTTGGGCATGTCAAACGACCCACCAATTCATCCAATTACACACAACTGAGGTAAGACTAGACAAACCTCTGGAATTTTTTTTCTTGAATACACAGAAAATCTACGTATCATTGCATTATAGAGAGAACAGATCAGACTAGACAAACCTCTAGAAATTTCAATTCAACGACGAAAAAACTATGATCAAACCACTCACCGGTACCAACAAACTAAGTCATCCAAGAAAACAATAAATTGCAATTGTCGCTTGTCGTATCCCTTCAAAAAATGTGCATCATGTGATCTGAATCCACATAGGCAAAGATTCCTAAAAAAATTCATAGTGTGTTGGATTTATTATGGGCTAGGCCCATTTTAGATTTAATAAATCAATTAACTCTATGGTGTGTAATTATGGACAATATTATTTGTACCGGATTAGAATTCCAAGGGTCGTTAACTTGACTTATATGGTGGGAATTATTCCACTTAATTTGAAAAGCCAAGGAACGAACCAAGGCGTGCCACGCCACAAGCCGCGCGCCGCCGCCGGCCGGCCGGGCCAGCCATGGGCGAGGCGGGCGGGCCGCGGGCGTGGCGTGTTAAATTTTTAGCACTCACTAACCGCGGGAGTTTCAACTCACCGCGGGAGTTTCAACTCAGTTGATCTCTTCAGTTGCTCGTCCCTTGAGTTGCCACCGTGACTCTTGCCCTTCTCCTCCCTCCAGGCGCCACAAGGATAAAGGGGAGAGCCCCTATCTCTTCGGGTACAGAACACAACACTCAGACTCATAATCCAGTTGCAACGAAGGTCTTCCCCATCTCGTAACTCTGCACACACGGAGAAGCGAGAGGGCAGGTGCCTCCGAAGCCCTTGCCGTTCGAGACCTTGCACGGAGGATCGGCAATTAGATTTTTGGGGAGCGTCTACGCGACTGCCCGAATGTCCACCGGCGATCGTCTTCTTCTTCAAGGGAGGACGTCGCCGCCGTTCGTATTCATCTTCCTAGATCGTCTCCATCTCCTACGACATGACTAAGGAAGTTGGGCAAGGATCGGGATCATCCATGGGAGGAGGAGGATATGATCTATTCATCTTCTCACTATTTTACGTCTTTTAGATCATGCTTGTAGCAATAGTGTATTCGTGTTGTTTCGTATACTGTTATGAGTATGTTTCGTATGTTCTGTCAGATCGTTTCATGATATTTTCTGTGTCAGTTTTAGTTATAAGATATATGCTATGTCTGCTTGTTGCTACAGTTCTGTTTCATATGGTACTGCATAGATGTTTCAGTTGTTTAGTTACATTGTTTCACATGTCGTTTTACATGCTGTTTTGTGTTGGCTACTTTCATGAGATATATGACTTGTCTTACTGTTATGCTACGTGGATCATGTCTTCATGAGTTTAATATTCAGTTTAATATTCATATGCTTCACATGTTATTCGATATCATGTTCTATATTGTTATAGATATATTTGATATCATGCTTTCAATTATTAATAATCTTTTATATGTCATCATCATAATGCTAATTTCTAGAATTAAAATGACATTAAAATTGTCTAATTATCTAACAATCCAAAAACCTAATTATAGGTATTTTTCTGTCAGAAGTTTTGCTGTTGTGTTAAAGCCTGATCCTTTTGATGGTAAAAACTTCTTGATTTAGAGAGTTAAGATGGAATTGTGGCTCACTGCTATGTCTGTTATCATGCCGCTGAGGGCAAGCCTGCTAACTTACCTCCTGAGGATGAGGCTAAGTTTAGGGCTGATGACAATCTCTTTCGAGGTGCAGTGCTCAGTGCACTTGATGCAAAATTCTAGAAATGCTATATCATCCTTCCCTCTAGAAAAGAGTTGTGGGATACACTTGTTAGAAAGTTTGGAGTTACTGATGCTAGTAGCGAGCTGTATCTCATGGAGCAGCTGTATGACTACAAGATGGTTGAGAACCGATCTGTAGTGAAACAAGTTCATGAGTTTCAGGCACTAGCTAAGGAACTTAAACTTTTTCCTTGTTCTTTGTCTGACAAGTTTGTGGCTGGCGGTATTATCGCCAAGTTACCACCTTCATGGAAGGACTTTGGCACCTCACTCAAACATAAGAGACAAGAGTTCAATATGGAAGAGCTCATTGGTACTCTTGATGTTGAGGAGAGAGTTAGAGCAAAGGACAATGGAAAGGGTGTTGAGATCTCTACTGCAAATGTGGTGCAAAAGAGAAACTCCAAATTCCACAAGAACAAGAAGAAAAACCAAAACAAGCAAGAGAACACAATCAAACCTACTCAAACAACACAGTTTAAAAAGAAGTGTAACAACAAGAGAGATGGAGGATACTTTGTCTGCGTGGGCGGTGATCGGCGATTAAGGCAAGAGAGTGCCCCGATCGCAAGTTCACACAGGACAAGAAATTAGCAAATGTTGTAACCACTGAAAATGGAGATGGAACATCTGGGTATGGTAATTCTTTACCATTTGTTCTCACTGTTTGTAATTCACCTGAGTGGTGGATGGATAGTGGTGCAAACATTCATGTATGTGCTGATGTTTCTTTGTTTTCTTCCTACCAGGTCAGGAGGTCTGGCGCCTTGTTGATGGGCAATGGGTCGCATGCTCATGTTCTTGGTGTTGGTACGGTCATTCTGAAGTTTACTTCGGGAAAGACGGTGCCATTGAAGAGCGTGCAGCATGTGCCCTCCATCAAGAAAAATCTTGTTAGTCCATCTATGTTGTGTCGAGATGGCTACAAGGTTGTTCTTGAGTCCAATAAATGTGTTGTGTCGAGACATGGTTCTTTTGTTGGTAAAGGATATGATTACGGAGGTCTGTTCTGCTTATCTTTGCATAATGTGTGTAATAAGATGATGAATTCTGTTAATATTTCTGATGAGTCGGATTTATGGTATTCATGCTTTTGTCATGCAAGTTTTGGCTGTCTTACGCGGTTAGCAAATCTCAATTTAATTCCTAAATTTAACTTGGTCAAAAGTGTCATGTGTGTGTTGAATCAAAATAATACTACAAGCCCCACAAGGCTGCTGAGGCGAGGAATTTGGCACCTCTAGAACTTGTTCACTCTGATCTGTGCGAGATAAACGGAATTTTGACCAAAGACGATAAAAGATACTTTCTCACGTTTATAGATGATTCCACTAGGTTTTGCTATGTGTATATCTTAAAATTAAAAGATGAAGCGTTCAATTATTTTAAGGTCTATAAAGCTGAAGTTGAGAACCAATTTGAGAGAAAAATAAAACGGTTAAGGTCTGATCGAGGTGGAGAATATTTCTCGAATATTTTCGATGAGTTCTACGTGGAGCATGGTATTGTTCATGAGAGGACACCTCCATTCTCACCACAATCCAATTGGATTGCTGAAAGGAAAAACCGCACTCTAACAGACTTGGTAAATGTCATGTTGAGTACAGCGGGATTATCCAAGGAATGGTGGGGTGAGACGATTATGACAGCGTGTCATGTTCTGAACAGAGTTCCCACAAAGGATAAAGAGATTACACCATTTGAGGAATGGGAAAAGAGAAGATTAAACCTCTTATATTTGCGCACTTGGGGTTGCTTGGCTAAGGTGAATGTGCCAATCAATAAAAAGCATAAACTTGGATTTAAAACTGTTGATTATGTATTTCTTGGTTATTCTTTTCACAGCATTGGATATAGATTCTTAATTATAAAATCTGACGTGCCTGATATGTATGTTGATACTATCATGGAGTCAAGAGATGCTACATTTTTTGAGAATGGGTTTCCCATAAAGAATACACCTAGTGAAACAAGTCATGAGACTATAATGCCCTATGAGCAAGAACTGTCTATTTCTTTAGATCATGCTGAGGATTCCCATGTGCACATCCCTGAGGAGGATAACACTATAGTCACTCAAAAGAGTAAGAGACAGAGGATTGCAAAATCCTTTGGTGATGACTTTATAGTGTATCTTGTGGAAGACACACCAACCACTATTAGTGAAGCATATTCCTCTCCTGATGCTGACTTATGGAAGGAAGCAGTAAGGAGTGAGATGGATTCTATTATGTCAAATAAAACGTGGGAGGTCATTGATCGGTCTTATGGTTATCAACCTATAGGTTGCAAATGGATATTCAAGAAAAAGCTTAGGCCTGATGGTACAATTGAGAGGTACAAGGCAAGGCTTGTGGCCAAAGGATACATCCAAAAAGTGGGGAAAGATTTCTTTGATACCTATTCACCAGTGGCTTGATTGACTATAATTCACACACTTATATCCGTGGCAGCCTCATATGGTCTTATTATTCATCAGATGGATGTTAAAACAGCTTTCCTAAATGGAGAGTTGGATAAGAAGATCTATATGGATCAGCCAGAAGGATTTATTACGGATGGTCAAGAGAACAAGGTGTGCGGGTTGATTAAATTATTGTATGGCCTAAAACAAGCACCTAAGCAATGGCATGAAAAGTTTGATAATACACTCAGAGCAGCTAGTTTTGCTGTCAATGAATCTAACACATGTGTGTATTATCGGCATGGTGGAGGTGAGACTGTAATGTTGTGTCTATATGTTGATCACATATTGATCTTTGGATCAAACCTCAAGGTGGTTGAGGAAGTGAAGAAATTCATGTCAAATAATTTTGAGATGAAAGATTTGGGAGAGGCTGATGTTATTCTTAATATCAAGCTTATAAGAGAAGATAATGGTGGGGTAACTTTGTTGCAATCCCACTATATGGAAAAGGTTATAAGTCATTTTGGGTTTAGTGACTGTGATCCTGCTCCTACGCCTTATGACCCTAGTGTGCTATTGAGGAAAAATCAGAAAATAGCAAGGGATCAATTGACACTCCCAGATCATTGGCTCGCTCATATACCTTGTGAGTGCTACGAGGCCTGATATCTCATATGCTGTGTGCAAATTGAGTCGATTTGTTTCAAATCCAGGCAAGGACCATTGGCGTTCTCTTGAGAGAGTGTTGCGCAATTTGAAAGGTACAATGACCTATGGTATTCATTACCATGGACACCCAAAAGTGCTAGAAGACTATTGTGATGCCAACTGGATCCTGATGCAGATGAGTTATATGCCATGAGCGGATATGTGTTCTTGCTTGGAGGTGGCGCTGTCTCCGGGAAGTCTTGCAAGCAGACTATCTTAACAAAGTCTACAATGGAAGCAGAACTCACTGCATTAGACACTGCTAGGGCTGAGGCTGAGTGGCTTCGTGATCTCCTTATGGATTTGCCAGTTGTTGAGAAACCGATACCGGCAATATCCATGAACTGCGATAACCAAACAGTGATTACTAAGGTTAACAGTACAAGGGACAACATGAAGTCTACTAGGCATGTCAAGAGAAGATTAAAATCTGTCAGAAAATGATCGGCCATTGGCAGCAGCTCAGTCAAGGAGTGCCCCCGCAAGAGGAAACATGCGGAAATTTTGGATCGCTAGTTTGGCGACCCTGACGGTGACTCAGCCCCCGACCTCATCCTAGATCGTCTCTCCGGTGATCGGGATCGCTCCACCGGCAGTTCACTTGAACGCCGGCGTCCATGCCACGCCCACCGGAGTCCATCCGGCGGCGGCCACCCGCATATCGACGGTTAGCCGTTCCGGCGCCGTCGAACACATACTTCCCCTAGGGAACCTGAGCGCCGCTTAGGTCTTCTTTAGGTCAGGATCCTTTGTGTCTACGTTCTTGATACGTAGGGCACTGTTGTCATTTTGTTGCCTCTGGAGTCACCAGAACCAGTGATGGATGGAGGAGACAGCATGGGGAAGGGGTCCCAAAACCCAAACCCTAATGTGACGGACATGTTTCGGTCCTTAAACCTCACGGAGGAGGAGGAAGCCATTGTGGAGTTCTCTGATGAGGAGTTGGAGAACCAGGCACCGCTAGAATGGGCGATCATGGGAAAGGTGTTGTCCCCAACACCAATCCATGTGAATACGATAAGATCGGCAATGAGGCTGGCATGGAAGAACCCAGTTGGTCTCAAAATCCGGGCGATCGGTGATCGGAGCGACAATATGTTGGCGGAATTTGGCTCCCGCGTGAACATGGATCGTATCCTCTCAGGTACACCATGGATGGTTGGAAGGTATGCAATCATCCTGCAAGACTATGATGAGAAACTCAGTGCTTCAGAGATTGTCTTTGACCGCATGGAGCTGTGGGTGCGTTTCCTGAATTTGCCTTTGGGATGGATGAATCAGACATGTGGTGCTAGAGTCATGCAAATGATAGGCAACGTGGTGAAAATGGATGTTGATGGGGATGGCAAGGCTAGCGGGGCATATCTGCGTGCCCGTGTAGCTGTCGAGATTGACAAACCCGTGAGAAGGGGGGTGCTACTCCGCAAGAGCAAATCGGAGGAGCCACGATGATACCAGGTTCAATATGAAAAGCTCCCGTACTATTGTTTTGCATGTGGTGTGATTGGTCACTCTGAGCTGGAATGTAATCATCCGGTGCCAAGGGATGAACATGGTAAATTACCATATGACGTTTCACTCCGAGCCCCGGAGGAGAGAAGGAGACGCATGCAATCCTTTGCGGGTGCAGCAGCTGAGTCCTATGGAAGTGGAGATTCTTCGGCATCAAAACCTCCAAGGACTCGTCTTAGTAAATCGGAGGATACCAGAACCTCGGTGGGAGACGATGCTTCACTGCACTCTTCAGATTTTGTTGGTTAATCCGATGAGCAGGAAGTCCAGTCACCCCTCAAGAATGTTGTTGTGGACCGGGGTGGTGCGGATAACACTGGCAAGGGGCTAGCAGGCACCTTGACTTGGATGGTATGGATCTGGACCGACAGGCAAGGAAAAGGAAATCAAAACAGCAATCCCAGGAGCTGCACACTCCGGACCTGAATGTGCCGGTTGGCTCCAATGCTATTGTCCCTGCTGGACTGGTGAACTCCCGGGTGTGCCAGCTGGATTCCAGAACGGAGAGCAGCAGCGGTAGTATGGAAGAGAACCTGAAAAAGCAGCGAAGGGGGAGTCTTACAAAAATACGCGATCAGCGGCGGCTGCGAAAGGCAGCCCCCACCGAGCACAATGAATCTCTTATGTCTGAACTACCGGGGTTTGGGGCAACCCGCGGCAGTTCGAGAACTCTGCAGCTTGAACGAGCTGCACCGCCCTTGGGTAATCTTCCTCTCAGAAACTAGATATTTCACTGGCCATGTGGATGGACTAGTGAGATTGCTCGGTATGGAGGGAGGTTTTGGTGTCGGGAGTTATGGTAGAGGTGGTGGTCTTGCCCTCCTATGGAGAAAGGAGGTCGGGGTCAAACTTGAAAGCTGTGATAAAATGCACATTGACACTACAGTTCATATGGTTTCAAACCTAGCCCTGAAGTGGAGGTGTACGGGCTTTTATGGAGAGTCAAAAAGGGAACTCCGTTATAGGAGTTGGGACTTGCTTAAGCTCCTAAAAACAAAGAGTTCCCTGCCATGGCTGTGTGCCGAAGATTTCAACGAGGTCCTAGATGCTAGCGAACAGTTTGGAGGGCTAGAGAGACCGGAACGCCAGATGGATGGATTCCGCGATGCGGTAGCCGACTGTGGATTCGTGGACCTCGGTTTTATTGGACTCCCCTATACGTGGGACAACCGACAGGAAGGTGCACATAATATCAAGGTTCGATTGGATAGGGGCTTAGCTAATGCTGATTTTCTAGCACTCTTTCAGACGGCCAGAGTGTGGCATGTCCAAACGACAGAGTCCGACCATTGTTGCCTCGTTCTGGAGTGCTCACAGTCAGCCCAACGGAGGAACCGGAAGAATCGGATGTTTCGCTATGAAAATATGTGGAGACGTGATGGTTCCTACCTACCGATGGTTGAGGGGGCTTGGGGGTCCTGCGGTACTTCGGGCTCCCTGGAACAGCTAGCCTCCAATATTGGTCAGGTATCCGTGATGATGAAGGCGTGGGAGATCTCCTTTGGCTCAGTCAGACGAGAGTTATCTTGAATACGGACAGAATTGGAGAAGGTGAGAAGAGCATCACTGCACTCCGGGCCATCTCGTGAGGAACGTTGACTCATGGCAAAAATCTTTGAATTATTGGCTAGGGAGGAGTGCATGGAGAAGCAACGGTCCAGAATTAATTGGCTCAAAGAGGGGGACCGAAACACTGCTTTTTTCCAAGCAAAGTCAAAGGAAAGAGCAAAGACAAATAGAATTTTAGCTTTAACAAGGGACGATGGATCAGTGGTGACTGAACAAGCTAATTTAGAGGTCACGGCTATGGATTTCTATACAAATCTCTTCACCAGACAAGAAGTTCTTGACCCTGGACCAGTCCTAGCCTGTGTTCCAGAAAAGGTCACGCAAGATATGAACGATTTCCTGCTAAGACCGTTCACAGCTGATGAGATTCGTGAGGCTCTATTCATGATGGGAGTCAACAAGGCCCCCAGGCCGGGATGGCCCGACTACGTGCTTCTTTCGGTTTCATTGGGATATTGTGGGACCAAGTGTTACTGCAGCAGTCCTAAACTTCTTGAATGGGGGAACTATGCCTGAGTCAGTTAATAACACAACAATAGTGTTGATCCCAAAGGTGCGTAATCCACAAGAGATGAAGCAATTTAGACCAATATCACTTTGCAATGTCATCTATAAAATCTGTTCTAAGGTCTTAGCAAACAGGTTGAGAGTTTGCCTGGATGACATAATCTCTGAGGAGCAAAGTGCGTTTGTTCCCGGGCGACTGATTACTGATAATGTATTAGTCGCGTATGAGTGCACCCATTACCTGAAAAGGTAGAAAGGAAAAATGGGAGCGTGTGCAGTGAAGCTGGATATGGCTAAAGCTTATGATCGAGTTGAATGGGAGTACCTCGAGGTATCATGCTGAAATTGGGATTTTGTCTCACTTGTGATGAGGTGTGTAACATCTGTTGCCTTTTCTGTTAAAGTGAATGGCAGTCTTTCAGCGGTGTTCAAGCCATCGAGGGGGATTAGGCAAGGAGATCCTATATCTCCATACCTATTTCTCCTATGCGCTGAAGGTCTATCATGTTTACTGAAGTCAGTTGGCCCAATGCATCTTGCTAGGGGTGTTCGCGTGGGTGTCCATGCTCCCTGGATATCACATCTTCTCTTTGCGGATGACTTGAACAGGGATAAATCAGCAGTCTTCTTTAGCACGAACAGTGATGACCAAATGAAATAAATTGTCAGACAAGAGCTCCATATTGATACAGAGGCCTTGTCTGATAAGTATCTTGGGCTACCAACTGCTTTAGGGCGATCAACATCTGAAGCGTTTCAGTTCTTGCCGACAAGAATCAAGAATGTGATCGAGTCCTGGAGTGGAAGAGCAGCAAGTCAGGCGGGGAGGGAAGTATTACTTAAGTCAGTGGCTCAAGCTATGCCTACGTATTCGATGAGTTGTTTTCTCTTATCAAAGACAACGTGTAAGAAGATGAGATCGGTGATTGCAAATTACTGGTGGGGGACTCTATTGCCAATCGACATATTCACTGGTTGAGATGGGACAGATTGACTCACCACAAGTCTGATGGAGGCATGGGTTTTCGGGATCTGCACCTATTCAACAAGGCCATGCTAGGTAAAGCAGGGGTGGCGGCTGTTGACCCATCCCAAAAGTTTATGTGCCGGAGTGTTGAAGGGAAGATACTATCATGAAGGAGACTTTATGGATAGCAGGAGACGAAAACATGCCAGCCACACATGGCGGGCGATCCTGGCAGGGAAGGAGGCCCTTCAGCAGGGTCTGATCAAGAGAATTGGTAACGGAACCACGACGAATATCTGGCAGGATCGATGGATTCCCTCCCACTTTAATGCTAGGCCGATCACACTAGGGGATGGTCAGGATGTTCAATTGGTTTCAGATCTTATTACTGAAGCCGGAGTATGGAATGCGTAGTGATTTAGAGAATCTTTACCCTGGTTGATGCTAATGCTATCCTTAATATTCCTATTCGGCTTCAAGAGGATGACTGATGGGCATGGGACTTAGAGAAGTATGGTCACTACTCTGTCAAGTCTGCGTATAACAAGATGCATGCTATGGCTGTATAGAATATTGTAGCTGAACCAAGTGGCTCAGGGGATGAATCCTAGAAACGAATTTGGAAATTAACAGTACCTCCGAAGGTTAAGGTTTTTTGGTGGAGAGTCCTTCATGAGTTCCTCCCTTCCAAAGAAATCTTGAATAGAAGGCATATTGAACCCACAGCCTTCTGTGAAATTTGTGGTGTAGCTTCAGAATCTATCAAGCATATACTTGTGGACTGCACATTAGCAAAGGCTTTTTGGCGGGAGGTTAAGACTGACACTAGAGCTAAATTACCCAGTCTTCACCCCTATACATGGGCGAGTGATCTTCTGCTCCCAAGCTTCTGCACTGATAGAGAGCGCAGTATTTTTCTGATAGGCATGTACTCTCTGTGGACACAGTGAAATAAACGACAACATGCTGAAACTCCGGTGCCAACTAGTATACGGTCAGATGGGCTTTGGATGTTGCTGTTGATCTCTGGAATTTAAAGCCGGTGAAAAGTGGAAAGCAGAAGAAGCAGGCAGTGAGATGGAAATGGCCGCCTGCAGGTTGGGTGAAGTGCAATGTGGATGGCGCGTTTGCTGTTGGACGAGGACATGGTGCATCTGGTATGGTCCTCCGAGATGCTGATGGGCAATTCATTGCTGGGAAGGCGAAGTGGTACTCCCATGGAGTCGATGCACTAATCTTTGAAGCCTTGGCTTGTCGGGATGGTGCTCTACTGGCACAGGACAAAGGGGTGACACGCCTTCAGCTAGAGACGGACTGCCAAGAGTTAGTGAAGCTATACAATTCTGGTGTTGACCAGAGATCCCATATAACTCCGATCATCAGAGAAATCCGGGAGATTAGTTCATCTTTTACTGAATTCTTAGCACTGCATACTAGTCGGTCTTGTAATCATGTTGCTCATACACTAGCGAAACAAGTCTCAGGTGATAGCAGGGTGGCTGAGTGGCAGCTAGCTCCATCCTGTGTTTATCACCTGTTGACTGTTGATTGTTATCCCGGTTGATGAATGAATGAAATCCCAAGTCACAAAAAAAATCTGTCAGAAAACTGAGAAACTCTGGAGTTATTGCATTGGATTATGTCCATACATCTAGCAATCTAGCAGATCAGTTTACAAAGGGCCTGTCATGTAATGTGATAGAGAGTGCATCGAGAGAGATGGGTATGAGACCCACATGAAATCTGCTACAGTGGTAACCTGTTCTATGTGATCGGAGATCCCGTGAAGTAGAATGGTGAAACAAGCTGGTAGTAGGTTGAGAGGAAAGATCCATTTCTTTAACTCATCTCTGATACACATCTTTCCTATCTGTAAGGCAGAATAGTATTTACTTCAATGTATTCTAAGAGTCTTATGAAGATAAGATGTTGTCCTACAGAACATCTATTGAGGAGTACACCTATATGAGTCAGACTGCTGGTCACTTGGGTAATCCCTAAATACTCATGAAAGGTACAGAAGTGTGACTTATATGCTTCAAACAGCGGGGATGCCTTTTGTAGCCTAGTATCAGCAAACGACTTGAGTGAATCTCATCTCGCATAAAACTGTCAATTCAAGGCTTAGTTCATTGTTTAGTTGTGAATGAGTGAAACTCTTGCTCTAGATGGATGTTCAACTTAACAGTCTCCATCGAAACACTGGTATATCAAAGAATTGTGATTCTGATGCTTTATCATTACAAACCCTAGAGTTTGGTGGGATTGCTGGATTTATTATGGGCTAGGCCCATTTTAGATTTAATAAATCAATTAACTCTATGGTGTGTAATTATAGACAATATTATTTGTACCGGATTGGAATTCCACGGGTCGTTGACTTGACTTATATGGTGGGAATTATTCCACTTAATTTGAGAAGCCAAAGAACGCACCAAGGCGTGTCACACGCCAAGGCCGGGCCGTGGGCGTGGGCGTGGCGTGGCGGGCGTGGCGTGTTAAATTTTTAGCACTCACTAACCGCGGGAGTTTCAACTCGATTGATCTCTTCAGTTGCTCGTCCCTTGAGTTGCCACCGTGACTCTTGCCCTTCTCCTCCCTCCAGGCGCCACAAGGATAAAGGGGAGAGCCCCTATTTCTTCGGGTACAGAACACAACACTCAGATTCACAATCTAGTTGCAACAAAGGTCTTCCCCATCTCGTAACTCTGCGCGCACGGAGAAGCGAGAGGGCAGGTGCCTCTGAAGCCTTTGCCGTTTGAGACCTTGCATGGGGGATCAGCAATTAGGTTTTTGGGGAGCGTCTACACGACTGCTCGAACCTCCACCGGCAATCGTCTTCTTCTTCCTCAAGGGAGGACGTCGTCGCCGTTCATCTTCGTCTTCCTCGCGGGATCGTCTCCATCTCCTACAATATGACTAAGGAAGTTGGGCAAGGATCGGGATCATCCATGGGAGGAGGAGGGTATGATCTGTTCATCTTCTCACTGTTTTACGTCTTTCAGATCATACTTGTAGCAGTAGTGTATTCGTATTCTTTCGTATACTGTCATGAGTATGTTTCGTATGTTACCGTCGATCGTTTAAGTGATATTTTATGTGTCAGTTTCAGTTATAAGATATATGCCATGTACGCTTGTTGCTACAGTTCTGTTGATCTGTTTCATATGGTACTTGCATAGATGTTTCAGTTGTTCGATTCACGTTGTTTCACATGTCGTTTTACATGCTTGTTTTATGTTGGCTACTTTCATGAGATATATGTCTTGTCTTCTTGTTATGCTACATGGATCATGTCTTCATAAGTTTAATATTCAGTTTAATATTCACATGCTTCACATGTTATTCGATATCATGTTCCATATTGTTATGGATATATTTGATATCATGCTTTCAATTATTAATAATTTTTTATATGTCATCATCATAATGTTAATTTCTAGAATTAAAATGGCATGGAAATTGCCTAATTATCTAACATAGTGTAGCAAGACCAGGCAGAAAAAGTTTTAACATTAAGTCAAATGATTAGGAATCAGACCACCAACATCAACCATCCGAGTTGACTTTGAAGTTTTTGAAGCAAATATTTCCCAGCAAGTATATTGCAAGATTGTGACAATTTCTAGTACATAGTGCAGCGAGCGCTGCTTAGCCAAGGTGAGGGGATTTAGGTACCTGGTGGTGATGCTCTAGCGACCCAGATCTGAGAGAAGCTGCGCCGCAGGAAGCACTGCAGGGAGCCAGGGAGGGAGGGTGCAGCCACGCGCAGGTAGGGGTGGAGTGTGTAGGGTTCCTGGAAAGGCGGAGTGCATTGCGGAGGCGAACCGAGAGGGTGGGCGCGGCCACCTCGCGGTCGCAGGGGCCACGGGCGTCTGCGACAGCGGCGCAACCACCTATGGGCGTGCGAGGGGCGGTGTTGGCGCTGGCTGCCTGCGGGCTGCGTCGTAGGCAACTTGGTGCGGGCGCTGGGTCATCAGCGCGGGCGATGTCGCAGGCAGCTCCGGGTGGGCAAGGGTATCGTCGGCGTGGGCGGATGAATACTGGATCGAGGCTAAATCACGGGAGCGGTTCCCTTTTGTGTATTTCCTTTTGAATTTTGTGGCAAGGACGACGGACGTCGGATTGGCCGGCTGCAGGATCGCCGGGCAGGACGATGGTCCCAGATTAGAATGTTTGGATGGTGTGGAAGAAGTTTTGCATGTGTCACATCGGAATATCGGAGGATGTTGGAAAAGGGTTTCAAATACTATGAGACAAATTTTTTAAGTATAATTAATTCATTATTAGTAAACTGTAGCAGCATATTGTCAAATCATAGACTAATTAAGTTTAAAAGATTTCTCTCGTGAAGTTATTGCAATCTGTGCAATTAGTTATTTTTTAGACTATATTTAATACTCCATGTGTGTGTGCAAGATTCGATGGGACAGGGATAATTTTTTTTTTTGGGGGAATCCAAACACCCCTGTGAGAGACATACCTCCAAGCAAAAAAAAGGGTAACAGGCAGGTCCAGGCAGTAGTTTGTTTAGGCAAACTATCCACCAGGGGTGTTTGGTTTGCCTGGTAAAATTTTTGCTCCTATCCCATCAAGTCTTGTTACACATGCATGTAGTATTAAATATAGTCTAAAAAATAACTAACTGCATAGATTACGACAGCTTTGCGAAACGAATCTTTTAAATCTAATTAGTCCATAATTTGACAATATGCTGCTACAGTAAATACTTGCTAATGATGGATTAATTATAATTAAAAAATTTGTCTCATTGTTTTCTGACGAGTTTTATAATTTATTTTTTATTAATAATCAAAACTCTTTTCTGACATCCCTCTAATATTTCAATGTGACATAGATAAAAATTTTTCCACACCATCTAACACCCACTTAGTATAACAGGCGAAAGAATATGCACCGCGCAGCTACGTCGGCTTGATGTCAGAGCCGCATCTCCTACTTCTCTTACAAAAAAACATTTTCAGTGCTTCCTGTGCAGCAGCTTCGTTTGTCGCCCTCCCCCGAATCGGCGCCGACATGGGTCCACAGGTGGAGCCAAGGCCCAGCCACCCTAGGCCGGTGGCCAGGCTCCTCTGCCGGTGGACAAGCAACTCAAGTTTAATTTGGTATTTTGTCGTTCGTTTCAGCTAGGGTTGCTATCACGTACATACTAGTATGTATATATGCATATATGTTAACTTGTAGTATACACTGCTCTCCCGTGTAAAGATGAGAGATGCAACGGACCTTATTATTTAAAAAGAAAAGCAGTGTGACATCATCGTCTTACTTAGTTGATATTGTACCGTTTAGAGTGATCTTACTATTAACTCGCGTTTTGTCTCGATCAGACTCAAGTTTATGGCTCCGCCACTGGGCCTCCCAATGCCATCTCTGATCTCTCGTCTATCAATCCTCCTTCACTCCTGCGTCCACGCCCGACCGCGTCTCTCGCCCACCGCCGATCGCTGTCGCCTCCGCTCCAACGGTCCCTCCTCCCACGTCCCACCTCCCCTTGCAACGCTAACAAAATCCGTGTGCGCGTAGATCCGGCCCCATGGCGGGCGTGGTGGAGAGCAACACGAACCACGAGTACGTCAGGCAGTGGCGGAACAGCACGACACATCATATTTGTATCGGTAATGATTCACTGAAGACGTCCGGACGGACGCCGCGACGGACGCCGCCCCCCCCCCTCCTCCTCCGCCCGCCTCCCCCCGGTTAGGGGTTGAAGCATCCTCCCCGTGTAGATTCCGGCCGGCCGGCTTTGGGCGCCGACACGGGCGGTGGTGGCGGGTTGGCCGGCGGTGAGCGAGGCGGAGGCGCCGCCGAGCTGGGCGGGCCGGATGGGCGGCGGGTATGGGTAGGCGGCGGGGCGAACGCCGGGCGACAGGGGAGGGGAAGAGGCGGCCGGCCGCGGGCGCGAGCCCGGAGAGCCGGCGAAGCAATGCCCCCTAGCTCGCCGGAGCTCCCGCTGGCGAACCCTTCCAGGGGGCGGGCGGGCGGCGGGGGCAAGGGCGCGGGAAGAAGGAGGCCGGGAGGAGCTTCGCCGGGCGGGCGGCGGCGGCGTCGACGCACGCCGGCGTCCGGACGTCCGGGCGCTGCCCTTACCCTATTTGTATATACACGTACATCAACGGGGACCAACGAATTCGACCAGACGAAGTTGGACAAGCTGACGCTTATCCTTGAGTTCTGCCTGATGGTCTGCAACGAGTGTTCCAGTAGCTCGTCGATCACTACGACGAAATCTCAGTCGTTGCACCTAATACTCCCACAGCTTTGTCGACAGATAAATTTGAATGCCATAATGTCTGAAATTCATACGGTAATGGCAAAAGAAGTGCTCAATATGAGGATAGATGTACGCTACCAGATGCCTCATGGCTCATTCCTGGACTCGTCTCAGCTTTGAAGTACACACTTCGGTTGATTTCAGTCACACACATTGAGCACTACGTCTGCAACTGCTGGACGTTGGAGTGACCAACTACAACACATTTTGTCACCCCTGCACAGTTATACCCACATAACGAGTCCGGTCAAAATAAGGGTATGCTCCAGTTTAGACACCCTTTCTGTTTCTAGTTCAGTCAAATTGGGTTACCCAAAACCATAATTTTCTTTACAAAAAACCATAGTTTTCATAATTTGTCCTAATAGATATGACCAAGGACTCCACAAGTATCACCAGTCAAAGTTGTGCAGAGGTATAATATTGTGTGATCTTAAGATAAAATTGGCAGCGTTATAATTATTTGTGTTCAAACCATGTTGCACGAGTTATTTCAGATATTTTACGGAATAAGACAATTTGCTGTTCTGTATTTTAGAAAAGCATTTTTATTGCAATGCTCTATTTTGACAATACTATCTGTTTTCAGAAAGCAACTTATGCTACTCTGTTTTCAGAAAATCGATCCCAGTCTGTTGTATATGAGGTGTGCTTGTCGTTAGTCATTACATCGACATGCCCCTGCTTTTCATTGCCACTATCAGTATCAGCTATACTGCAATCTCTTGAGGTCCAATTTAGCCTCTTTAAGTACTTCCCAATTCACCCTTTCTTACGAAACACACAATTCTAGCTGATGCCTGATCTAACTAGAGGAAAATAATAGCATCAATTTCGTCTTGCTTTTCTGTGACCCTGAAGTGGCTGAACAATTTTACCTTGTCAGTATCATGTGGAGGAATCCATTTAGTAACTTTAAATTAAGATCTCTGGATATATTCTGAAATACCAAGTTCTCACATGTGCTCACTACCCCTAGGAAGTATTTTTCGGGTAAGTGTTTAACCAGGTTTGTTTAAATGTTCAAGTACTGATGAGCCTTCCCTGTGCCTAATCCAAGTTTATATCATCTATATGTTGATGCCAACATAAAAAATCAAGCTGATTACTTTTCTATACTAAATCTGAAATTGTATCGCAGTCTATGCTGATGCCAAGATGTAAAATGAATGATAGATGTGCTTGTTAAATGTAGTCTTGTGGTATTAGCCTCATGTTTGCAATCAGTTCGAATAAGGATTCATTGATCTGCTCCTCTCTAGAACTATCAATCAAATGCTGTAGTTTTCCAAATAATGCACTTCTCCTTAGAGGTTGGATTGCGTTGCAGGCTGCTAAATTGATGGTGGAGTGCATCAAGCTTTGTTTACACGATTGTAAATATCAATGTTTTTATAAGTCAGGTCATGGCATAGGCAATGCCATGTTTTTGTAAGTCAGGTTCTTATATATCTTAGTCATGTTCAGATATGATCAATGCAGTTTCTTGATAATTACCAGCCTGTTCATTTTCAATCTATAGTTTTTCCTTTCTGTCGAAGGTGGTCGGATCAGATGTTTGCTCCCGTTTATATGATTATTATGCATTAGATAAAATTGGTTAGAAATATGAAGTGAATGAAGCAATAGTGAAATTATTTTTTCAGAACTTTCGATATGGAAGAATATATCTGCAATTGTTGTTGTGCTTGATGCTTGTACCATGAAAGTAGGTCCAGCTTGGTATTTGGTTCCAAATTAGTAATAGATCTTGACTAGACAAATAAAATCACATTATAATTCCAAGTGGATTTAAGAACTCCTTTCGAACACAGGATTCTCAAAATAGAGGAATAGGAAGAAACACAGGATCAAGGTAACTTCACAAGAATCTCCACAAACTTAGGTGTAATTAGACATGGGCAGATTGATATGGTTTCCCTTTGCTGTCATTTTTATGAAGTTTTTTTTTTCGAATACGCAAAAAAATTTGCGTATCATTGTAATTAAGAAGGAAGTTTAAACATGCAACCGATGCGCTTTTTGAATAGCGCCCTAACGAGTCTTACAGTTATGACCATCCTAGCAGACTGAAACAAACTTCGATATTACACAAAAGCATACGCCCGATCTAGCAGCGGCTCGGAAACTACGGATCTGGACTGGTTGGGTTCCTTATGGTGGAACCAGTCCACCCGGGTTTAAGTCCTAGACTTGACACGAGTGCTCGTATTTTCCTGGATTTATTCCAAGATTTAACGACACTATTTTTTCAGTGGTAGGCGATGTGCCCGTTATCAGCAAGACGCCTATGGTGACTTTGTCAATCTCAAAATTTGCCGGTCCAACTCGGTTCTTCAAAGGTGCTCATAGAAGTAGGGTATGCGTGCGTGCATTCATAGGAGGTGAGTGTGCGCTCGTGTATGTCAGCGTCTGCGTCTGTAACTGGGTCTCGCAAACAAACTACGGAGCTGGACAGCTCCGCTGCTCACCACGCGACCCTGCTTCGTCATCTGAGAAGAGTCTTCTGCTAGCACGGCGTCTGTGGTGACTTGATCAATCTCAAGATTTGCCGGTCCAACTCGATTCTTTGAAGATGCTCATAGGGGTAGGGTGTGCGTGCGTGCGTTCATAGGAGCGAGTGTGCGCTTGTGTATATGAGCCTCTGCGTTTGTAACTGGGTCTCGCAAATAAAAACTACGGAGCTGGATGGCTCCGCTGCTCGCTGTGCGACCCTGCTTCGTCATCCGGAAAAAAGTCTTCTTCTAGTCCTAGCATTGGCTGCCAGGAACAATGCATCCAGGGCCTTCGCTTCGCTTGACGTCAAATTTCCAATGAAAAAGTCATCGTAAGCTCGTTTCGACGCGGATAAAACTGGAGCTGCCAACATTGAATTTTTCTGTTCAAATTTTATATGCACCTGCCAACGCACGGGCAGTACCTAGTTAGTGCCCATGAAAGGAAGATAGATGCCGGCCAGGTTTTTTTTTTTTTTTTTTTTTTTTTTTTCATGATGTTAGGGCACAGGAGCGTGCTAAGGTTGAGCACAGAAGAACAAAGGGGCTCAACTAGCTAGTAGTACACATTATTGCTCATCCATGGAAATGGGATGAGCTCAAATGGAGATGCTGGTCGGGATGCCCATCTCCATGACCGACGTCATGTCCTTGAAGTCACCGTAGTTGGGCTTGAGCTGCACATACGGCACCACGCCAGGGCCGTGCCGGTTCTTGAGCTCCGGGTTCTTGTTCCTACGGTCGATGGTCTCGGCGATCTCCATCATCCGCGCGTTGAACCTGTGGAAGGCCGCCCTCAGGTCCCCATCCGCCATCCACGCCGGCTCTGAGTACACGCCCAGGTACTCCTCGCCGGGTGAGTGCGACGACAGGAGGTTGAGCACCGGCAGGACGAGGGTGCTCTGGTACTGCGACGGCAACGTGTCCAGCAGCACCTTCTCCGGGTCCTGCAGGAACAAACGCGTGTCGTCGTCCTCGCAGCCGCCGCCCTGCTGCTGCTCCGTCGGCATGTTCCTCCTGGCGACGGTCGGGCGGTTGGGGAAGTAGCCGGCGTAGGGGTACTGGGGGAAGTTCACCGCCGCGTGGTGGCCGGACGCGACCCAGATGATGGTGGTGAGGACCTGGACCAGGCTCTCGTGGCCGTCCAGCCTGGGCCACCACGGCTCGCCCTGCTTGTCCGCGTGGCCTCTCGTGCGCACCTCCGTCCAAAACCCCTGGAGCTCCTCGTCGCCGACGATGTCCGCCGCCGCCGGGTAGTAGTGCCTCACGTAGTCTGACACCCAGGCCTCGATGGCGTCCCAGATGAGCAGGCCGTCGTTGGCGTACGGGTAGTCCTGAATGGTCAGCTCCAGCTTGCCGTCCTCCCCCTGGAACGCCATGCCCCTGCGGATGAGATCGGCCGGCAGCGCCTCCTGGTCGAACCGCCAGAAGGCGTCGTAGACCCCCGAGCTGAGCAGCATGCTGTGCTTCCCCGGCGAGAAGCTGCTCTCGATGATGCCGCCGGCGTTGATGAGCGTGGCGCGCGCCTGCGCGTTGATCTCCATGGTGAAGCGGAAGTGCGGGTGCAGCAAGCGGTAGATGGGGTGCATCTGGCTCAGCTGCCGGTTCGCCGCGATCACGTACGGCTCGACGGCGCAGTGCGTCCTCAGCCAGTGGCTGACGAGCTGGTGGTAGCCCGTGTCCTGGGCCAGGACGTGGGTCTTGGCGAGCTGCCACAGCCACGAGTCCGTGACGCTGGACCCCGCCGGCGTGAAGACCTGGCGCCACTGCGGCGTGTTGGGGGACCTGGGCCTGGTCAGCTCGATGGCGACGGGCCTCAGCGTGCCCTCCGCTTCCAGGAAGAAGACGGTGCGCGAGGCGTAGAGCGTCGTATCGTCCAGCTCGCGCACCGCGTGCACGTAAGGCAGCAGCACGTCGTGGTAGTCCAGGATGAAGAGCTTCTTCTTCGCAATTGCCTGCATGATGCATGGGGTCAGGGATGAATCTAGAATTAAAATTTGGAGGGACTGAACTTTTTATCTTCGACCTCCAGCCACTCCTCTTCATATTATAGTCATGACAAAAATTTATGGAGGGGCTCTAGGGGGCTCCATAGGATTAATAGCGGTAGGGGGCTTGAGCCCACCCCGCCCCACCTCTAGCCCCTCCTCTTCAGAATAGGCGATTTTTGGTTCAATTAGTGCCCTCCGAATTTTTAACCAGTTTTTATTGATTTTATTGATTTTCGTTTCTATCGGTCCCTCTGATACTTGTTACTCTGCCGGTAGTTTGTGTGCATGCATGCACTTCAGTTTTTAAACTCGATTCAATTCAATTAATTTTCAGCAGGCCATGCTGCTCCATTCTTCAATATATTGATAGAACATAAACAGGATCACTAGTAGTAGTAGATCGGCATGGGCACAGTCTTACCTCCTCAGCTGTCATGACACCGTTGATCTGCTTTTCGATCAGCTCTTTGGTGATGAGGGACTCCCCTGGGCCGTAGGTTTTCTCGTCGAGCAGCTTGCTGGCAATAGGGAGCTCCTGCATGCATGCATGGTTTAATAATAAAAGAAAAGGAAATTAAATATACTGACAAGTAAGATCGTCGATCAAGAAATTAAAGAACGTGCCGTGAGTAGTTGGATGCTCAGCGGGTTCATTCCTGCCAGGGTTTCTCTCGCGAACTCCTCGTCTCTGAACCAGGCAAGCTTGTCCTCTGCATGAATGCAGTTTCAAAATACATAAGTATATATGATGATCATGCATGCCGTATCAATCAATCTCTGCTTAATTAATAATTACATACTCTGATGAATCTCCGGCGTTTGGAACTTGAACACTCTGCGTATGTTCTCCTTGACCGCCTCCTCCTCGCCGCCGAGCAGCAGCTCAACTTGCTTCTCGAGCAGGTCCGTGAAGTAGGCGTTGAGGTTGTCCGGCTGCTCGCCCGGCGTGTTCTTGTAGCCGTCCTCGTACAGCGCGTCGATGGCCGCCAAGGACGGGAAGCTCCGCCGCCTGTCGCCGGCCACCTCCTGGGCCGTAGCGAAGGCGGACAGCGTCGACGTCACCGTCTTGGTCTGGAACGCCCCCGCCTTGCGCTCCGTGAACGCCTCGTCCCGGGGCACATAGATATCGCCCGGGGCCCGCGTCTCCGACGACTGGTCCGCCTGGGAGCGGGGGCGGCCCGTGCGGCAACGCCGCGGGTACGGGTGCTCCTTGCCGCCCAGCACCGGCCGCCGGAGGTCGGCGTCTTTGTCGGGGTCGCCGAGGTCGTTGTACACGTCGTAGTCGTAGATGCGCTGCCACGGCATGCGCTCGCCGTGGCCATCCCCGCGTTTGGCCTCCAGGTCCAGGTGGCGCAGCCTCCGCACGCCCTTGGGCGTGTGGGACGGGAGGCAGGACTGCACAACACTCATAGTGTATAAGTATCTGTGTGATTTTTTTTTTAAAAAAAAATCAAAATATCTTATACTTTAGAACATATTGAGTAGCATGCAGCTGACCTTATTTAGAGGGAAGAAGATCCGCTTATTGTAGCCGGCATGGTAGGTGACCCAGGAGCTACAGTTAAAGGGGACGGTGGTGCTCAACCCGCGGACGCCATGGGTTTGGACGTGGACCTCGATGTCCGAGATGTACACCTCGGTGCAGCCGTTGCGGTTCTCGACCACCGCGGCGCCGATGGCGCCAAACGAGGACGGAACGCTGACATCGAATATGAAGGAACCGGTGCCGTCCGTGCGCGAGTAGCTGCACTGGAAAGCGCCTGTGCTCATCTCGTCGCCCTCTGCGTGCAGAGAGAGACCAGAGAGAGAATTAGTCCTGGGTGACGAGACCGAGCACACGGTCGATGAGGATGTCCACCATGCAAGAAATTGAAATTAAACAGGACCGACCTGCTGGATCCAACTCGGAGCTGACAAACTCAAGGAACAGCCATGGTCGATGAGCCATGTCCGCCACGTTCTTGGGAGTGGACCATCCCTCGTCCAAGCGCACCGTAACCGTGGCATTCAGCGTCGCCTTCTCGAGGCGCGTGCGGACGAGCTGGCCGGCCTTTTCGACGGTGTCTACGGCGGCGCCATTGTTGACGACCTCGGACACGCTGACGCGGGTGCAGCTTACCTTCGATGGTAGGACGGCGGCCCGGCGAGGCGCCCACTGATGGCCTGCCGGCGAGGCTGTGTTGCTATTTCTACTGCTACTGCTCTGCAAGGAAGAAGAAGAAGGGCCATGGCTCGGGGAGAGCACTGCCCCTAGAGGCTGCGTGGCCGTGATGAGCATTATGGCTAGCTATATGTGTATTATTGCTTCTTTAATTTCACTTCGGCAAAAGAAGGGCGAATGGACGTCTGAAGGAGCATGCCTACCCAAGGCCAAGAGTGTCCAATTTATAGAGCGAGAGAGATCGACGACGGTGCCAATTATTGTTGCCAAGCTACCGAGAGATAGAGCGGCGGCGGGCGACGCGGATTTCGCAGGACGCAGCAACTACGGCTACGGGGAGGGGACCGAGGCGTGCCACACGTTCGCGAGCCACGCCGACGACGAAACGGCGGTCCAGGTTGGTGTTGCTGTCCATCGGAACGTCCGATCCGTTTAGCTCGGGTTCGCCCATGTGAGTCCCGTGCCTGGTGGATCGGACATTATTGATGATGTTCACGTCCGTGTACTTGTTACCGTCACATAATTTTTTTCGTGAACCTGAAACCATGGTTTGCTTCAAAATAAACCGTTCCCACTTCAGAAAAAAATGTTCCACATAAAAATTATCTAAATATATCCAAGAGTGGTCCTGTTTCACATATATCGTCACGAGGATTACAATGGTGAAATCAAAAATTTAATCTGGACACCTGGTATAGATGGGCCAGGGTATCCGACGGGTGCTGAATTGCTGCTCAGATAACATCTACCATTTCCAATAGGGTATCCATAAGAGCACCCAAACCTAAAACGGGTCAGAGTACCTATAGGGGAGAGCCATTTCATCTAATAGGAGAGAACTTAAATATAAGTATTCTCTCTCCTAAAACTTTTTATATACATAGAATTCTCTTTTAGATCCTGTTGTTGAAGACAAAAAAAACGGATATGACCTCTTTACCTGTAGCGCTACTCAAACATCAAATGTGTCGTATTTTGGGTGCCGTTCTTGGAGGTAGTCTATACAGTCCATGGAGCCCCCAAAATATCCCTTAATTATACTCTTTTGGAGAAAAAGAAAAGGATGAAGAAGAGAAAGATAACATGGAGAAAAATCACCGCTATCTTGAGGTTCCGAATCCACCCTCCACGTGGACGAAGACCATAGTTGCTAGTCTTTGAAGACGCAAACTCTAATACAAATGAATAATATATAAAATTCAAAATGCACACATAATTGTTAAAAACTATACCATCAACGGGGTTGTGAGCTACTATGTGATCTCACATAAAAAAGTTATCAATTATATGTATATTTAGCATTTAAAGAAGTTGTCAACAATAAAGTTTAAACGGTAGATGTCAAATTCTTCTGACTAACACTCACAAATTTTCTTCTAAATAAATTCTTATATAAAATATTTTTAAAATTTTGTGGGGTATATATATATTTTTTTTAAAAATGGTTTAGCAATTTTCATCATGATCGATAGGGGTTCAAATATACATTACATTTTCTCAAATCAATTTATAAATAAGAAGATTTTTCAGTTTTTGAAATGACCACTGATCAGATAACTCGAGGTTGTAGTGCTGGTTCGTCTCTTGTCATCTTGTGCTCGCTGGTCATAAAACACGAGGTCCGCGTTCGAATTAGCTGGTGGTACGCGGACGGGCCATGCATGTCGTTTTTTTCTGCGAGGGGAGCATCATGCACGTACTGCCGGCAGGACCCCTGGCGATCCCATCTCGCTAGTCCTCTTGTCGTGGCGCTGCGAACCCTCAGCTGTGAGGTCTGGGTCGTCGATGGCCGATGGGTCCCCACTCGCAAGTCGCAAGCTACCAGAAACCAGACCACGTCGCGAGATCGATGCGGAGCGCGCGAGTGCAACATGCTGCCGGACCACGAGATGCACATGTAATCCTGCATGAGGTTGCTATAGCAGATTTTGTGTTACACACGCGGGCGATGTTGGTAAGGACCCTCCACCGCAAATCATAACTCATCTCAATTTCATTAAAAAATCAAAGCATTTTAAGTTTCATCGAAATCATGAAAAAACTACAAGGATTTATAATGGTTAGGAATTTAGTCATTTTCATGTTAAATTTAATCTAGAAAGATAGTAGTAAATTTGTGACAACAATTATGTAGGTGTTTGGATGGGTCGGCAAAAGATTTGTCATGTCTCATCGAATCTTTAGACATATGCAGGTAGTATCAAATATAGACCAAATAAATAAATAATTACACGTATACGACTATGTTACGAGGCAATTTTTTTTTAAGACTAGTTAGTCCATAATTTGACAATGGGGTGTTTTAGTAAATATATGCTAATGACGAATTAATTAGTATAAAAAATTGTCTCGTGCTTTACTGACGAGTTCTGTAATTTATTTTTTTTATTAATATAGTATCCGAAAACTCCTTATGACATCCCACGAAACATCCGATGTGACACAGATAAAACGTTTGCCACTGCATCGATTTGTGGCAATAATTATGTGCACATGTGAGTGGCAACTATGAAACACATTGACCATAGCACAAATAAATTTGAATTTCACAAACCCAAAAAGCGAGATGTACCCTGTGGAGGGATCCATGCTCAAGACACCGATGTCTCCATTCCCACATGTCGTCATCGTGAGTTGCTCGAAGTCATGGACCTCGGTCAATGCAAATAGATGTTCGTCGTGCAGTCCCTCAAGCATACTCCAGAAAGAAGGCGTTCAACTAATCAGTGAGCAATCGCGGCAACGCTCCCAAAAAACCTGATCGCCAACACACCCGAGCAGGTGTTGTAGATGCGGAAAGCGGTTCCAAAGCCCTACTCTTCCAACTATCCGTGCACACAAAGGACTGGAACGGCGACACTTGAGAGCAACTCAACATATATAGACAAAGAGGGTGAGATGTTTTGTCTTGTGCACGTAGCCGAAGGCGAGCACACTTTAATTATATACATCACATTGGTGGTATAGCATCCTATGTGAAAAATTATAGTGATTGGTAGTTGCCTTGTTGTCAGCCAGTTTGCTTTCCCAACTCTATATAGTTGCGGAATGAGATCCTCTACAGACAGGGCATGGACCACAGTCAGCAGCATCTGACCGTGTCAGGAAGAACAAACGGCTACCGGCTCCAAACGAGCCTTCGTTGTGATGGGCCTTAGCCTAACAAGTCCACAATGTTGCTGAGTTTTTTTTGGGGTTTGTAGCTAATGTGAGTTGGGGAGTGGAAGGAATTGAATATTTTATTTCACTTTTGTTGGTACAGTGCCTTTTTCAAACAAAAATGCTGAAAGGTATTATTTTATATCTGGAATTGATATTTGATCTTTTTTGCAAAATTTTACCTTCGCGCACAAATGATTAATTTTTTTACTAAAAAATTCATACATTTTAACTACTAAGACCCCATTTGGCACGGTCGCACTCCATTAGTGAAGCCATTTATTTTAGTTTCAGCTCCATCAACAACTCTATATGTAGAGCTGGAGTTATTATAGTAAATCGTTTAACAAAATAGCTCTACGTATATAATTCCTGGAAACATGCTCTCATAGAAAACGCATACAGGATGAGGCGAAACCGAGTGAAGCCACTATTTTTGGCCCCATCCCACCTCAAAGCTCTGTGAGAGCAAGATTTAAGGGGCTTTATAGGTAAAGCCGTTTTATTTTACCTTGTTTGCACAAAATAGCTCCAAATGGCTCCTAAAGCCGGTGGAAGAGTCGTGCCAAATGGAACCTAACTTGTTAAACTATTTGTACGTTTAGATATAAAACTAGTATGGATTAATTCATCTTTAGCAGTTCATAAGATATAGTTTCATACAAAGATAATAGATAATTTATTTCATCTGACTCTTTTTAGTCATATACTCCCTCTGTTTGAAAAAAAAAAACGTTATTGGATCTATGCAGTAGATACATAATATGGTATGTGTTAATATGGTATGTTTTTTTCTGCTATAGATTTATATCTCTCTTAGTTAGGGTTTGCTCTTGAAAAATTCATACCTAGTGCTATCGTGCTCTATATGATGTAAATGGTTTGTTGAAACTATGTGCAATATTTAGATCTCAAAATAAATTTATTATGAAAGTATATATTCAACGATCTATCTAATAATGCTAATCATATATTATAAATATTAATATTCTTTTAAATATAATCAGTCAAAGTTAAAAAAATAATTTCTAGGGAAATAAGAATGACTTCTAATTTAGGATGAAGGGAATAAATTTATTACTTTTGGACATAGGATGCTATACCACCAATGTGATGTACGGTTCACTTGGCCACAGCAGAGCCATACAGGCTTTTCAGATTGCCTACTATCAATAATTTTCCAAAATAAGGTACATATTTTTTTCAAGCAGGAATCATTATTTTTTCACATTGACAAATATTTTACGAAAAATTATTTTAAACACTAAAAGACAATATTTCCAAAATATTTTTTCTAAAATTTATTTTTCAATGCTAAAAAATGATTCCATTGCTTGAAAAATTATTATACCTTATTTTAAGAAACTATTAATAGTAAGCTGCCTGAAAGGTCTATATGACTCTAATGTAGGCTACTGTAATGTTGTGTTCACTGCTATGGGTAACTACTATGTTGCTTTTAACACCGTTAGCTCGTCAACCTAACACAAGGGCAAAGAAACTAAACAAAACGAAATATTCATTTCAGATATATAAAATAATACCGCTCAACATTTTTCCTTAGGCACTGTACCGATGAAAGTAAAATATTCAGTCCAATCCCTTCCGCTCACCGACTGCCAAAAAAAAAAAAAAAAACCAGCAATGTTGTGGTCTTGTTGGGCTGAGACCGAGGAGGCGAGGATCTCATCCCCGGAGTAGATACGAGGGCCCATGCGTGATCGCCGGCCCAAGACTAAGGCCCCTCTGCAATTCGGTTTTTTTTTCATTTTTATGTTTTTTCATGAAAATAAACCAATGTCTATCAAAATTACCCGGTTCCTGTAAAATTTCTGGGTTTGGGCCGCCGAAACGGCAAGAAGCGGAGAAGCGACCGATTTTATCCAGCTTCTTTTACCACCGCGATTTCTTCCCCCGCGCCGTATTTTTCACCCGGTGGAAGAAATCACCCGTGATCCTCGATCGCCCCCTCCTGTACCCCCCGCATCGCCTCGCCGTTGCCGGCCCCTTCCCCGTCCCCCACCTCGCCGGCGCTTGCCCCCCCCACCCCCACCCCTCGAGCCCCGCACGGCCGCACCCACGGCCTCGCGCGTTGCATCGTGAGATCGGTCGCGAGCGCCCGAGCTCGGCCGCTGCTTCAGTCTCCCCTCGCTCGGTCGCATCACCGCCGCCGGAGACGGACCGGGGTGCTCTGCGAGACTCCGCGCCGTCAATCTCCTCCTTGCGCGCCTCCGGGCTTCCCCATACGCCGGCTTCTTCTCCGTCCGGTAGCTGGGTTCCCGAAGCCAGCCATGGCGACGACCGCCGCCGCGCCGGGCCTCGCCGTCGCAGCAACCGATCCCATCCGCGCCTTCCTCTCGTCCGCCGCCGCCTCCGTCGACCTGGCCGCCGATCTCCGGGACCTCGCCTCCGACCTCTCCTCGGACCCCGCCGTCTCCTACCGCTCCCTGCGCGCCATCTGGTGCGCCACCTCGCCAGACACCCGCCCGCCGCTCCGCGACCTCCTCCGGGGCGCCGACTTTGTGCTGCCTAGCCCTAAGCCTCGTGAGAAGGTTCTCTCTCCGTGTCCTTGGTGGCACTGTCTGTGCCAGTCTGTGCGGACCGGCAAATGGTTGGGTTTTGATTCTGATTCGGCTTGGCCTGCCATGCGGTTTGTTTGCAGAGCGATGAGCTCAAGGCGAGGCTGGAGAAGCTCCGGGAGATGCAGGAGAGGAAGGAGTACGCTGAGCTCGTCAGGGACGTTGCGCCCCCAAGCAAGGACGACGCACCTGAGCCCTTCTCATCCTACAAGGATCAGATAGGATTCGGTACCTACCCAACTGCCCTATTTTCAAATTGCTCTATGCAGCCTGTGTGCTAGCCTATTTGGTGCAAAAGCATTTTAGTTATGTATACTATATAATGGCTAGAGGCAAAGTTGATGGATTGTGCACCATGTTTACTTTCTGTTTGTTGTTAGCTTCAGTGTGTACTGTAATTCCTTTATCTTGTTTGGGAATCCAGGGACGTTAAGGGAAAACAGACTCCTTAAGTTTAAATTAGTGCTGGTGAAACTTGTAATCAAATTTTCAGGATGGAGTAACCATGCATGCCAATAGTAGTGAAATCATACAAATGTTTCTTCACTAAAATGTACCACTACACAAAGTTGCAATGGACAATTAAGAATGATTGCTATAACACAAGAATGATCTTTTTTGAATTCAAAACTTTTTAACTCCAAGAAGTTTTGTCAAGTACTGGGCTTGTGTGGTAGTGTATCAGTAAGCATGAGTTGGATCTAACATTTTTGTGCCTATTTGCGATGGGATTAGAGTTCTACAATAAATCCCTCATTTTATTTTGAACCATAGCTAGCAAAAAGCGTTTAAGTTTTTTTTTTTTTTTTTTTGGTAAATGGGTGAAAATTGGGGTTTATGAATCTTCAAAAATCCTCAAAAATAAGTTCAAACATATCTGCTGGATTCATGTTTGAGCTTTTTTTTTTTTTTTTTGGTGCAACTAATCGAACATTTTGGTTATCTACAATGTAAATGCTGAACCGCTAAAGTTTGTTCGAACTACTTCAATATCTGCACTTCCTTTATTTGTTTTCTCATTGTGGTTATGATGGGAACTGTAATTCCTTTAGCTTTGCTAACAGGACCTTAGGGTGTTATGCAAAAAGGGTCTTTTTGCAATCAATTATCTGGGAAGTGTTAATAGACTAGTGATAAATAAAAACCTACAGAATTTGTACAATTATGCATGCCATTGGTAATGAAATTGCTCTTGACTGAAATTTACTACTACACAAACCCACGGTGCACAATCAAAGTGTGGAAATAGTTTGTCTTTTAAAGTTAATGGTGGCCTTTTCATCTAAATGCTTTGCATTTATAGAATCGCTCTTCACGTATCCATAATCACCAGTCACTTTGATTAAAAAGGGTGATTTTCTATCTTATTCTGCTCCGCATCATTTAAGTACAATGATATTAGTTGATCCTTTATTTTGGTTATATCAATGCAAACTTTTCTATATACGAAGTGATCGATAATGTTCTTTTAACTATAAGTACATCTATCCTCTTAGGATGCCGTACAGTCTATATCTGAGCTAGGCTGCTTGATTTTCTTCTATGTCTTGTCTGGTTTTCAATGTTCAATTGACTTCTCTTCTTCTTTTTCAGGTCTGCATGTCGTGGTTATTATGTTCACAGGTTATTTGGTAGGATTTGCTATGTTCAAAGCTCTGTTCAACAATAGTGCTGTACTGGTAAGCTCATTAGAAGACTGGCAACTCGTTGATTAGGGAGGTTGCATTGTACATGTAGGGGTGTAGTATCTTGTACATTGAACAGGAAAGACCAAATGATTTTTGCCTTCCTCTGTAGCTGCTAATTTGTTTGCCATATCCTGTTAATATTAAACCTTACAGAGTTAACCTTGTCATTTTTTTTAGAATGCTGCTGGAGGTATCTTAGGATTAGTTGGTGGCATGCTGGTGGAGACCGTTCTCTTCATCATTAGAACATCGAGTAAAGAGTTGGCCTCCTCTGTTCCAAGATCAAAGAAAGCTCAGTAGATGCTTGAAATGCTATCGTCAGTTAGTGTTGGGAGCGATAAGAGGCTACATGGAATTTGTATCTCTCCCAGCTGAGTGGCTCGATGATCATTGAAGAGCATGTACCTACGGAAATGTAAAATGTACATACAAGAGGATGGTATGCTTAAGTACCATTTGAGAGTATATTGGCTTAAAGTTTTGCAGTTAAAAGTGTTATTTTCGAATGTGAGGTTTTTTTTTTTGTGGATCTCATCATATTTGCATATGGTATCCTAAGAGTTTTCTCGGATTTCTTTTGTTACCATTGCATTTTAAGTAAATGGAAATGAAAATTTTGTTGGTATTTGCATGACTGTTTGTTTAGCTAGTTCTACATTTGTAGGATTGAAAAAAAAAAAGATGTCGAATTACCTCTGCGGAGATACTAGATAAATATGATCATTTTCTTCATTTCTACATTTTTATTTTGAAAAAACAGGATAGACATGGAATTGGTTTTTCTGCCTACCTCATGCCTTATCCTTTAGATGTTCTTTATAAAATAGATCTAAGAGCATCTTCGAGTGGTTTTCTAAATTTTACTCTCTAATTCATAATTCATCATTTAGAGAGCGATCATAAAAATCGCTTTGTATATGTTTTCAATCTTCAATAATTTTTCTATATCATTCTGTGAAACGAAAGCTTTTCTATAACTTAACTTATGTACACTCTAGAGAGTTATTTTCGTTATCTATTTTGGCTAGCTAGAATTTGGAGTCACTTAGAGAAGTTGTTGAAGGGTATTTTTCCATCAAAATCTCTATCCTTAATAATTAAGAACACATAGAGTCAGTTACTCTAACATCTAAAAAGTATCCCATGCACTGCTATTAAATCTAATCTAAAGGGGAGAATGTTCGAAAAATAGTGTTAGCCCGGAGGAAATGGGTCAATGCAAAGACCAAGTCAATGATAGAAAGCAATTCCATCTTGCGCGTAACCACAAGAACTAGTGTTCATAGCTTTTGTAGCCCGAGCATCCAACGGCTAGTTGAGAGTATTGGGGCCATATATACCCTCTCCTATTGGTCATTTGGAGGTTGTACAGCTAGACGAAGATACAGTTGAGTTGCGGCTCATTCATTAGTGCTCTAGCCACCCAAAAATGATATTAGACAAGCAAAATATGCATAGTGTTTTGGCTAGTTAGAGGCTAATTTAGTGTTTGCTATATGTTTAGTGAAAGGATCAAGATGTCCAAGAGGGGGGGTGAATTGGGCTTTTCTAAATTTAATCGCAACGGTAAAAGCCTAACGCTTAGCCCATTTCACCCCTAGTGCCTAAGTGTGTTCTCTATGACTCTAGCACACAAAAGTTATGCTCCCTAGGTTCCAAACCCTACTAGAGCATGGCAATTCTAGCAATGTAAATACAAGAAGTAAATGCGAGAATGTAAATGCTCAAAGTAAAGAGAGGAAGAGGAACGCGGCGATGTTTTCCCGAGGTATCGGAGAGTCGGCACTCTCCACTAGTCCTCGTTGGAGCACCAGCGTAAGGGTGTAGCTCCCCCTTGATCCGCGCAAGGATCAAGTGCTCTCTGGGGATGATTCTTCGTCACTCCGGCGCGGTGAATCCCCAAAACCGCTCACAAGATGAGATGGGCCATCCACAATCACCACCGGATGATCACCATGCTCCCAATCGCCACCGAGCCGTCTAGGTGATGCCGATCACCAAGAGTAATAAGCAAGAACTCTCACTTGACCAAGACTAGCCTAATGAGATGAGTGGATGCACACTTGCTACTCTCTTTCCACTAATGAGGTCCTAAGCAATGGATTAGCAAATCTCTCAACCTCACTAGGGCTCTTGCACTCTCAAGCACTCACAAGGTGTTCTTCAGCAGTAGAAATGAGCAAGAGACCTTAATTGAATGAGGTGAGGGAGTATTTATACCCCCACACAAACCCCCACACGAAGAGGTATTTCGAGGCAGTTTTAAGGTCGACCGGACGCGTCCGTCAGGGCGGCCGGACGCGTCCGTCATCTGTTAACGGCTAACTGTACTGATGGGCGTCCACACCCGACCGGGCCAGCGTGTCGAGTCCGGTGAGCACTGACCGGACGCGTCGGTCCGATTTTGCACGATTTTGACCTCTACGGTAGTGGCCAGGGCGCTCGACCCCAGCGTCCGGTCGGTCTTGATCAGCGTCCGGTCCACTCGGACCGTGAACCGATGGCACCGGAAAGGCGTCGGTCAGTACCCGAGGGGCAGTGTCCGGGTCATTCGGCACCCCATACACCGACCGGGACGCCGTCCGGTCAGCTATGTGCCGGCGTCGGTCAAGCCAAAATGGCTCGAAAGACTCCCGATTTCGCGACCTCTCGCATGGCCGACTCTACTGATCTTTGGGCCAATTCTAGGGCTACCTAGGACTAGAATGAACAAGTGTGCATCACACCTATCTCACTAGACTCACCTAGGTCAAGTTACCCATTCAAACCCCTCTTAATAGTACGGCCAAAGGTAAAAATAAAGTCCTAGCTACTCTAAGTGTCTCTCCAACGCCAATTGACACTTAGAACTAGCAGTCCTTAACCTTGTCGTCCATCCTTTGAAAACCGAAAACGATCTCGATCGTCGGGGCATGAATACCATTGATCGCCCAATCAATCACCATTATCATGACCTAACTCAAATGATTTCTGCAAAACACACGTTAGTCACAATAATCTTACGTTGTCATTAATCATCGAAACCCACTAGGGGCCTAGATGCTTTCATTTAGACCTGATGTTTTTTTTAAGATTTGCATATCCCTTTGCTATAGACTTATAGGTGTCTGGGCGCATCAAGAGTGTACTTTGAGGGGCTTGTAATTTTGTGAGATCACGCCACCATGTTGAGATGTCTCCGCCGATGTTTTATGAAGGGCGAGAGGTTATTAGTGTTTTGGTCGATGTTGTCCATAGCAAAGATGATAGAGAGCGATTCGAGAGAAGCCACACAGAAACTCACTTGCACGTGGGGAAGACCTATGAACTATTCATGGACTTACCCCACTAAAAGTTAGCCTTTGAACGGACATTCTTGTGATGGGTTCTAAAAAACATGAGCTTTTTGATACCTCGATAAAAAAGATTGTTGTGTTGGAGTTTGCATTCTCTGACTCAATTTACATTTCCATATATATTTTCTTTCTTTCTTGTGTGGTTTATATTTCTAGTCTAGCTTACTAGGTTAGTTGATAGGATTAGAACTTAAAACATAAAATCTTTTTTATTAGAATAACAGCATTTTTACAGGCTTGTGAAGATATTTATAAGTGAATGACACTATAAACCTAGTGTATATCTAGATAGACTTTGAAGATTTTTACAAATGAATGGCACTATGACACACGGAAGGCGCAGCAGGTAGTCTAGCTAGTTGCATGAGAAATATGTGTTGCCCAATTTTGTTGGCAGAAGCGCTACTGCCTGGCTGGTTATGGTCGAGATATGTTCCCCTATGTATGTCTCTGAAGATCACAAGGTTCTCTGTACAGCTCGGCCGCAGCATCATTGAGAAAAGCTCCAGGACACCTGCTATGCTGGCAGGTGGATGCCGCGAATCCGCAAGGTGCTGCATGGAGTCACAGGAGGAATACAAAGTGAGTTATGGGGGAAAAAACGGTTAGCTTTATCTTGTTGACCCATCACAAGATATGTAAGGTTTTTTTTTTTAACTTTGATTGCGAGAACTATAGCGGTGCAGTTAATTATCAGGTTTGATGGGAGGCAGGAGCTGGACATGTCCAGTAGCAGCTCCAGAATCAGAGCCTACACAATTAGTTGCTCCTTTCCCTTTCTCCGAGCCCGCCTCTTCATCTTCAACAGTCTGACTTTAGCTGATCATAGTAATCCTCATTGTTGTTATGGAATTGGAAATCTATAGTTGTACAATGCTGCCAGAAAAAACATCAACAGAACAGAACTCAAGCAGTTCATCTCGTGTAGTGTACAGACTGTTGGTCGGGTCAGATAACAAGGAAAGTCCCCATTGATGGTATAATCACAGTTACCACTGTTGGTCTGGTCAGATAACAAGGAAAGTCCCCATTGATGGTATAATCACAGTTACCACTTGGTCTATAGTTGGGAATGTACTCCATCTCCAGTAGGGTGTGCACATATGTGAAACGTAGTGCTCCTCTTGTCACCAAAAGATTTATCTAGCCAATCTACAGGCATATAATCAGTGTCCTGAAAATAAAAAAAAAAAAGTTGAGTTATGCACGTCTTCATGTGAAAAATAGCATCCGACCATCATATTGAGATTCTAAACCACATTTATGAGGAAACCATAAATTTTTAAGCTAAAAAGGGAAAATGTTGACCCAAAGCCATAATTTGGCATGGATACAAGTAATAACAAAAAATACAATGCATGAAACCCAGCCAAAAGTGCATGAACCATCACAAGCTAAAATTACATATGAACCATCGTATGTACTCCCTTCATCCAAAAGTTATAGG
Source organism: Chrysopogon serrulatus (assembly GCA_015844335.1). Lineage (NCBI taxonomy): Eukaryota > Viridiplantae > Streptophyta > Magnoliopsida > Poales > Poaceae > Chrysopogon > Chrysopogon serrulatus. The sequence continues at coordinate 17,859 of JADLZL010004991.1, read as the reverse complement.
TACATATTTGTGATTGGTATAGATTAATATTTGCAAAGCAAAATTTGTGTGTTGTCCCCTATAAACTCATTTCAAATGTCAAGCTTTTACTTTGTATATTGCTCAAAAGGTTCTCAGAAACAGTAGTCATCCTTGCATATATTATCAACATTTGTAGCTGGATACCAGTACTACAAAGGCTGTTAATCTGGTTTCTTAGTGGGTATTTGTTTCGTCATATTTGTTAATGGTCCTCACACGCAAAACAAAAAGAATTGCCACTGCATTTCCACAGACATGGTCTTACAATTTTTTTTTTAAAAAAAGAGCTGCTTGAAGGATTAGAAAAGTGATTTTGCTGCCCGTAGTGAAATTTGATGATTGAATGCGAAATATGATTTGCTTCCAATTGCCTGCACAGAGTCACAAGCATATTGATAACTGCTAAAAACTAGCGAACGATGACCTGCTGACCAATTGAAAATGGCTGAGCTAGATCCACTGGTAGATAATCTAGTGAACCATCACTTAGTTGAGCGCGGTACTTCCTACATTTTTCTTGATAATCCTCAAGTTGTTTTCTTTCCATAAACAGAAAATTATCAGAAAAGCATCGAGGCTTACCACAGTAGCTCCAGAAAAATGTTATTTTAGTGTACAACTTAAACAAACAAAATAACAACAAATTAATGATTAAAAGAACAAATGCTACAAGGTTTACTAGCTATTACCCTCGTACTATGCACCACTCAGATCTAGCCAGCATTGAAATATGCCCAAATATGGATGATTTAAGTACTTTGCAAACTCATTGTCCATAAACCAAAGAAAATCAACTGGCGCTGTAGAACCACTCATATGTACACCATCCGCGAAGCGATTCAGCTGACAAACAGTGCAGCGATTTTCTTGCCTGAAAACAGTCAGATTTAGGGATACATGCAGAGGCTATATAGGAATCTGCAAAGTTGATGATATATAAAATATACTGTACCTGTAAATTATCTGAACTTTCATTGCATTACACATGATTTTTTCCCTATGCATTTTGTGTTTCTTTTTTCTTCTTGGCATACTTATTTCAAGGTTGATTCCCTTGGCACATTGGAGTATACTGGAGACGAAATGTTATTTACAGTTTATTCTAGTAAATCCATGGAAAAAAATAGCGCGCTATTTTGCCGCTATAGCGCGCTAATAGCGGCCCAGATGAGTCGGCGCGACGATATCCTGCATTTTGACGCTATCCGCGCTATTGCCGCTATTTGACGCTATAGCGCCGCTATTTGACGCTATAGCGCCATAGCGCCGCTAAATCGACGCTATTGAGGCAGCTGCTAGTTTCTCTGGCGACAAAAAAATGAGGCTTAGATTTAATAATTATGCATGTTTCGGGACTTAATAATTATGCATGTTTGAACCTTATGGATGTTTAGACTGTATGGAAGTATGAAACTATGAATATGTTGCCTGTTTGCTCTTATGTTTATGAAGTTTATAATGTTTATTATTTTTTTGTCTGACTGTATATAAATAGCGCGCTATAGCAGTGCTATAGCGGCGCTATAGCGTGAGCAGCCATCTCACGCTGCGGGCGCTATAGCGGCGCTTATAGCGGGGCTATAAGCGGCGCTATAAGCGGCGCAATAGCGGCGCATAGCTTCCGGGAGAGCGGCCGCCGCTAAATTATATAGCCCGCAATTTAAATCATGGAGTAAATCTCCTATTCCCCTTGCAGAGTCAGAATTCAGGGTATCCTCAATGATATTATACAATGTGCTAAATTTTGTTCTTTAGCAAGCACCTGCAAGAAAGGAAAAGAACGCAAAATAAGATATAAGAGTATGAAAAAAAACTAACACTGTTACAAAGGAGAACGCATCAATGTTGACCAATAGTTGTTTCTGTTGTTTAGGGCATTTTTTTTTGAACTATGTTGTTTAGGGCATTTGACTAAGTGTTACCGTATCAAGGGCAGTAAAGAGGCAGGTTCCTAGGTCGTTTATGTCGTATATAAGGATACGAATGTAACACAAGGCTAACACGAGCTGTGGAACTGGCATGTAATCGGACCTTTTTGTATCTTTAATAAATTGACATGCAGCTCTCCTGCGTGTTTGAGAAAAAAATGTTGACAAATAGTTAAGGTGGCTTCAGATATAAACACTTCTAGATAGTGGACAGTGGGCATAATAAATTGATCAAAAGTACATAACCGATCGGTAAAAAATAAGCAATGACTTCCCATGAACATCACCCGCGATTTAGTGAGATATTGGGATGCAATTGACATGCTGAAGTTCAAAATGCAAAATAACAGCATCAAATCGAATCAAACTTAGAGGTGGAAATGCTGAACATCTGCACCTTCATGCTTAATTGAATTGGCACAAAAATACAGGTCACTATCCAAAGTTATTTTACCTCTGCATCTAATAACTCAGTGTGATTTTTCGTATTGGCCTTGTAAGCGCTGCATTCATCAACCTTGTTTAGATAGATCAACCAGAGAAATCCCTTCATCCTTCTTATCAGTATCAGATAATGTAGTCTCACTTCTAAGTGTACCTGGATCAGTATGTAAGAGAAATAGAAGCGTACACAATGAGTATTATGTATGAGGTAGTATACAATGTGAAAAACAAAATGAAATAAGAGCTGTAATGGAAGATAACCTGAAGGAAAATTAATCTTGACTTTTGACATCTTATTAGCTGCACTTATCAGACTCTGCAACACATTTAAGATCAATATCTCATCTGCAAACATAAAAAAATCTAGTCAAATATTTACATTGCTTGCTAATAGCAGTACCAAGACTACCAACGAGTACTAATATCAGGTAAAAGCAAAACAAACAAGTAGTCAAAGCCTTTCAACAATCATAGAGCTGGAATCCTATGGTGATGAAGATCCACTGAAACAACTTGGTGCTAATTGTGTCAATCTAGTAGTAGAAGAAATGAACTTGATAACTGCTCAATATAGGAGGAACATCTACATGATGGGGGAGTTCTAAGGTTGTTTTTTTGTTGCATATCTAACTTTACTATAACAACTTGATTTCTGCATATAACTGGGAAAGAGGGTTTGAGTCTAACTTATCTTATAGATGGTTGCAATAGCCGCATAAATCGGTTCATTGTGTAAGTATGTTCGTTATTTTAGTAGCTGAATCCTGAAAGAAACATTCTTTGCTGAAAAAAAACCGAAAATTTGATAATACTAACTAAGGGCATGCTTGTGAGATGTTCAGATGAAAGCTCCTAAAAGCGTAGGGTTGCTTGCATGACTAAAAACTAGCTAAAGGTCTGATGGACGAGTGCACAAGCTCAGGCTTTCCTAGTATGTCCTGATCACAGGAAGTGGTTAGGTAGATCTGGTAGGGTGAATTGTATATGATGACAACAGAGTAGAAAGTACCATAAAAGAAAATACCTGAAGAAATATGCTCATCAAACATTTGTTTTGCTTTGAGTAATTCAACAGGTTTGTTCCCTTCTCTAACCTCCATTAAGGTTTCATGCCCAACTTTACTGGTCTGACCCCTGTCCATAATTTGGTCCATTCCTTTTCTTTTCAAAGGTTGCTGATTCAGAAATATCTCAGTATCTCCAGTTCCTTTACTCTTCGAGAAAGTCTGATATTCTACACTTTTAGTTGATTCCATGATTCTGGATCTTCCATCAAGGGAAAACCCATTTATCCAAAAATTAGAACAATCATTACCAACCCTGTCATTATTCTTTTTTGTAGAGCTGATGGCGTTTTTAAGTTCCGATGTGGCATCATCAGTAGCGTTTGTGTCCATAGGAACTACAACAGGTATCCGAAGGGTACGATTCCCAACAGGATGACTTTGAATGTTCCTAACCAGTTCTGAAAAAATCAATTAAGGCATTAAATTCAACTATTTGTTCAACTACTATACTAAGCCATCCTTATCTGACATTTTCCCTCAAGAGATAGCCCGAAAAGTCAATAGGAAAAAATGACAGCCATTTTCCATGCAATACTTGCCTCCATAGTATCTTTTCTTGAAGGAAGATGAAAACCCAGAAATTGTCCCTGCATAATAGGAGTCGCGAAGCTGAGGTGCTTCAAGTGCTTTCTGTTGAGTAGCTTCTCCACATTTCTTTGCCTTCCCATATGCTTTGTGTGTCTGTTTGTTTGATCTCTGACTTGGGGATAAATCCTGCCATTTTAAGCATCACAAGTAACACAATGACAATTTTATAGTCAATATTTTAAACTTTGCAGCAAATATATTAACAAAAAAAGGGAGGAGCAAAACATTGTGCTAAGGACCCAACAAGGAAGTTCATATATAGTCTATGCCATCAGAAGAAACCAATTTTAGGTGCATACATATCAAGATCACTAGTACCTCGCATCAAACAAAAAAGTGACCATAGATTCCAATCGTATAACTGTACTAGGTCTGTTGTTTCGGGGAAACAAACTTGTATTACCTAGTCGAAGAATGAATTACAATGAGTCGGAGCGCCGAAGTGGCAGGCTGAAGCGCAAAAAACCACTTAGGGCTCCTCCTCCCTCTACTTGAGCCCCCCTCCTCTCTTTTATAGTCACCAACCTCGTCCATGCCGGACGATTCTACCCTCCTTGACGTCGAGCTGTCGTGCCATCCGGCACGAAAAACCCTAGGGGCAATTCCGTACATTGCACGACCATCCCTTGAACCGACTTACCTCGCCCCCGCCAGCTGGCCCCCGACAGCTGGGCCCACGGCCTGTTATGCCAAGGTGGCGCTAACCCTCTGCCGCTCGGATTCGCGCCTCTCGGCACACAGTGCGACCCGTCCGCGTCCGCCGAAATCGTTTCCCGGATTCGCGCCACACCATAGCCATGCCGCTTGGTCGCCTGATAACGCCTTGAGGCTTGGCCGCATCGATTCGCTCGACACATCCGCGCCGGAACGCCTTTAAGCGAGTTCGTGTATACTGAATTCGCTGCTCTGGTTCGCGCTGCCCCCAAGGCCGCACCCATCCGCGGCTCGGATTCGCTCTACGGCTTGGTCGTGTCGTCCGGCCAGCCGAATCCGCGCCACGCCGTGGGCGGATGTAGTCGTGTCGGCCGAATTCGCCGCCCGGAATCGCGCTGCGCCGTCTCGGACTTGCCTCTCGGCCAAGAACTCGGCGAGTCATCTTTCACGCCCCGCGGCGGCACTAGCTCGGCATTCGGGAGTCGCTTTCGTCTACTGCTCTCGCGCCACTGGAGACGAGATCGCCTTGCAGCATTCGCCACCACTTCCGCCTGCTGTGCGAGATTGGCGCCTTTGCACCGCGGCAAGGCGCCAGGGGGGCCGAAAGGGTACCTTGCCCCCAACAATAGCCCCTTGAGCTGCTCTTCAGGGCTTCGCCTTCTGAAGGGCGGATCATCCCAAAAGACGCCACCTGCGCGAAGGCGAGGCCTGCGGCGAATGTCGTGAACTGATTACCTATTGCTGTTGCTACTGTTATTATTATTGTCTTTTTTTTGGCGTCCGTTCGAGTTTTTCAGGGCGCATGCCCGCGCCCGTTGGCGGGGCTATATAAGCCCATGACGCCGTGTGGGCAGTCACCCCTGCCATTTGAAGTCCTGCAGCCTCGTTTTGCATTCGGTGCTCTCGCGGGATTGCAGCACCTTGGCTTGTGCTTTTGCCTGGTTGGTCGCCTTCGCGTTGATTCCGCCATTTCTTCCGCATTCGCTTCTGCAAGGTATGGTGCTAGCCTCTTCTACTTACTTTGTTTCTCTTCCTGTTCTCTATTCTATTCGCGTTGTTAGGCGCTGAGTTCAATTCCGCTATTTACTTTCGGGGTGGCTTGTTCCGATTAGCTTTTCTTTCTTTCGCCTTTTGCTTGTCTAGATGTCTCAGCGCGAGAGACTTCTAGCGGGCGCCGTTAGAAGGCATGAGGCGCTTCAGTGAGCGATTCCGATAAGCGGCGAAGTCTTGAAAACGCCGTCCTCGTTGAAACATCCGGATCCTCATCGTCGGAAACCTCTTACGGCTCTGCTGCGTTCGAATCGAATCCTCCCGACGAATCGGAGCGGGATGACGGAGGCGGATGCGCAGAGGGAGCGCACATGAAATGAGCGGTTCCGCCCGAATGGAAGGGTCCGGCGAAACGAGTCAGTTGGGACTCGCCCTGCGTCCCCGGCCGTGAAGGGGTGTTTCACCGGGCCGCTCGCTCGTTGATGCGAAAGAACTTGAAAGCTATGTTGCGCGAAGATTCCTTACTGCATCTGAGCCTGCGCCCTTCCAGGGCTCCCGCGACGAGGAGGTTCCAACCGAAACCTTTACGAGGCAGTTGTCTTTCGCGACTATTTCACGGCCGGGCTGCGGTTTCCGCTTGATGACTTCGTTGCCGGCGTCCTTGACTGCTACAATCTCCAACTTCATCGGCTCACTCCCAACGCTGTTTTGTTTCGCGGTTGGCGGTTTTTTTTTTTGCGATGAAGATGCAAGGTCGGGTTGCCTCGGTTGATGCATTCGTGCATTTCTATACTTTGCACCGTAGTCCGTGAAGGCCGGTGATGGCAACAAAGTCTTGAATTCGGGCGTATAACTTTGTTCCAAAATCCTCAAAGAGAGTTCAAGGAATTGCTCATACCTATAGGAACAAGTGAGATCGGTGGCACGACTTTTGGTTTTACCATCGCGTTTGTTTGGACTCGGATGTCGCCATTGCTCGAAACGGGGGCTTTTCGCGTGCCTCCCGTCTTGTCTCTGAGCTCGTGCCGTGGGTCGGTGACAAGAAACCGCGGTATTCGGCTCGGGCTAGCGGTTGCCGCGAGAGTGAGGAAGCATTCGCTCGGACTGCCCAGCTTCAGACAAGTCGGGACCTGGTCGAGGAATGGGTCGCCCTGCGGAAGGCCCCATTGTGCGCTTCTCACACATTTGCTGCTTTTTCGAAGTAAATGGCTACATTCGTCCAGCTCTGGTCTGCCGGTGCCTAGATCAGTTCTCCAGCGATGCCTCATACGTGCGACCGTGGAGGAGCGCGCGAATTTGATCTGCGGCCCCATTACTAGCTGGGAGATGACGGCTAAACGGAAAGCTCTTGGCAACCGCCCCCGCCTAAACCGTGCTTTCGAAATGATGGGAGTTCAATAAGGCGAAAGGGATGGGTCCGCAGCGGAACCCGGCGCTCCAAGTGTGGTTTTTGGCGCGTTACTGCTTTGCCGGTGGGTCTCGCGGGGGAAGAAGAAGGGCGCGAAATGGCAGGCGAAAGAGCCCGCTGATGTGCAAATTGGGAGAGATTTGGCGCGGCCTGTCAAGCGAAGCCGGAAGGTGGCTTTTGACGACCCGGTGCCTGTTATCGAAATTGATTATGAGGGAGAGGTTCGCTTGATTTGCATCGTCAGGGTTGGTATTTCGCTGCGTTTGTTCTGCCGTGTCATCTTATATTCGCCTGGTTTTTGTTTTTAGGACCCGGATCTCAGCGAGAGGATGGCCTCGACCAAGCCGCGCCCATCTCAGCACGTTGCTTCCGCGTTCAACGACGACCTGTCATCTTTCGCGTTGCCCACCTTCAACAAGGCAAAAAAGCATCTGCGCAAAGGGGACCACGAAGGCGACGAGGTCGCGAAGAGAACGAAGGTGGCGACGACGAAGAAGCTTAAAACCGCCGAGACTTCGGAGCCGCACCTGCCGAAAGAAAGCGACCCCCTCTTGGCGAAAGACAAGGGTCCGGCCGCAGTAAGAGCCGCTTCTACCGCGAGACTCTTTGCGTTACCCAAGAGATGCTTGACACGCAGCTCTTGGGCTTCGGGCGCTTGGATCTTTCTGCGTGCCCCGGAGACTACGGCGAGCCGTGTTTTTATTCTGGCTCCGGTTCCTCTGGGGATACCGACCCGCGAAAAGGAGCGGTCTTATCAAATTGCTCGTGCTCTAGGTGCTTCGTCTCAGGCGAATTTGGTCTGCAATTTCGACTATCGCGAAGTCGGGGTCCTCCCGACATTGACTAGGACACGCCGAAATACGTGGAGTTACTCGCTCTCCTTTTTGTCCCTCCCCGAGATGGAGCGAGACCTTCTCAAGGTGGACAACACCTCTCTCGCCGATGCCGCTGCTTTCCACGAAGTCAGCGTGAGTACTAACCTCGTTTATTTGTTTTTTGCGGGACTTTCGCGTGTAACGATGCTTGGTTTTGTAGGCGCTTATCCTTTCGCCAAGCACTTTGGCAAAACAAAGGGGCGGTTGTCTTGTGCTTCGCTTGAGAGGGAGGTGGAGACCAAGTCCAAGCAAGTCAAGGATCTGGAGGAGCGGTGAAGACCCTTCACCGGGAGCGAGATTGATGCCGAGAAGAAACGGGATTTGGAGGCCAGCGTCCGGGAGCTTGAGAAATCCGAGCGAAATGAGGCCATTCGCAAAACTGAATTCGCCAAGGCTGCGAAGGAGGCTATTGCGAAAATATGTCAGATTTCTCGCTCATTCGGCATTGAGGTTGTCCCCCGGCGAGAATGATCCGTCCCTCTTTCGTGTCTGGATCCGGGGAGAGCTGGCATCTCCCGAGGGCAACTTTGAACAAGGCCCGTGACCGCCGCTTCTATGGTGTTTAGTACCCTATCGCCCGGCCTTGAGAATGTCGGTGCAACCATCTCGGCGGCGTCGACCTCGGCAATATCGGCGGCTTACGGCGTGTGTCGCCGGGCCCTTGCGAATGCTGCCGGTCTTCACTTCTTCGAACAGTTCTGGTGCCAAGGCGGCGGCGACCTCGTGCTTATGTGGGCGGCGGCGGCCGAGCGAAGGTATTTCTTCTCGCTTCTATGTTTCTGGCAATTTGTCAAAGTTTTCATTCTTATTGTCTTTGTGAATCGTAGGGCGATGCCGAGAAGGACCGGCTCATCTCCCTGGTGAAGGACTTCATTGAGGAGCGTGGCCTTGCCAGGCGGAACGGCGCGGGATGAGTTGGGGACGCCTGTCTACTCCGGTGTGGAGGCTTCACCGCCGACGCGAGCGAAGTGCGGCCACCCGAAGATGTTGTGGTAGATACTTAGATTTAATCTGATAGGTTTGTTTTTTCGGATGCGCGAATGTTGCGCCGCGAAAGATCTCGTGGCTTGTAATAACTTGAAGATGTGTTATGACTATTTGCGCGGGTTCCCGGTTGGGGGGCTGCGCAACCCGAATTCGCGGTGGTCGTTGGCTATTTGTCGTGACGGTCTCCACGTTGGTGGTTCTTCTTGGTCTTGCCATCGGCAAAAAAGTTTCCGGACGCTTGGGCTGTCCGACTTCATGGACTTCGCGACTTTCGCCGTCAAGATTGCGGATGCTAAAATCAAAAAACTTTTTTCGCTTGTCTTGATCCCGCTGTTGTAGCTAATCGGCGCCGAGAGCATCGCGCCTGTCGCTCTGAAGGCACTTGCCATGCGGCTTCGAATTTGCGCTTCCGGAGCCGAAAAGAACAGCCTTTAGAAGAGGATGTGGCGGATGGCAATCGGTGATATTATTTTTATTCTCCTTCGTCGTGACGAATTATATTATATTTCGTTTTGGTGCTCTATGCTGTGGTTTTCACTTATACACGTTATCTTCTTGTGCTAGTGTCGTTAGTCCCTAACTTTCGTTGAAGCCGTTGGCATCTTGAATTCGCGAAACCTTTAAATTAAACTTACCTAGCGAGGGTTATTAGCAGCCTAAGGCACGGCCAAGCCCCTAGCGGAATTATGCCGTGAAATGGGGCGTGATTGGTCCCCTAGCGGCTGTCTCTTTTTCTTAAAAAGCGCCACCCCTCGCATTATTTGGGGTGGCTGCCCTTGTCGGGCAAAGTTGCCAAATGAAGCATAGCCAGCCCCTTAGCGATTTAGTTCCTTTTTTTTTTTTTTTTTCTCATTCGGGGTGGGGTGGCTGGTGGAACAAAAATCGCGAAATGGAGCGTGGCTGCCCCCTTAGCGATTTATTTCTTTTTTGAAGAAAAGGCGCCACCCCTCGCATTATTTGGGGTGGTTTGAAACAAAGTCGCGAAATGGAGCGTAGCCGCCCCTTAGCGATTTATTTCTTTTTGGAGAAAAGGAGCCACCCCTCGCATTCGCTTGGGGTGGCCAACGAAAGTTGCAAAATGGAGCGTGGCCAGCCTTAGCGATTTAGTTCCTTTTTAGAGAAAAGGCGCCACCCTCGCATTCGCTGGGGTGGTGGCAAAGTTGCGAAAATGGGCGTAGCCAGCCCCTTAGCGATTTAGTTCCTTTTTTCAGAGAAAAGGCGCCAACCCTTGCATTCGCTTGGGGTGGCCGCGAAAGTTGCGAGAAATGGGCGTAGCCAGCCCCTTAGCGATTTAGTTCCTTTTCGGAGAAAAGGCGCCACCCTCGTATTCGCTGGGTGGCTATCAAAGCTAACGCCGAATTGCGCCAGTAGCTGGACTCTCATTGAGGACTCTCAACTATCTGGCAGGCGAGAGGTTAGGCGTCCGGTTGGCGGCTGCCTTCATATTTCTTGGCGGCCCACTCATGGCTATTCGTGAGTCGCTTTCGTTACTGCTCTCGCCGAGACGAGATCGCCTTTGCGGCATTCGCCACCACTTCCGCCTCTTTGCGAGATTGGCGCCTTTGCACCGCGACAAGGCGCCAGGGGGCGCGGGGTACCTTGCCCCCAACAAGGTCTAAACAGTACAGACTGTAATTCAATATCCCAACCTACTACAGGTTCGATGTAACTTTTAGGGTTAGGAGAGGCATCATCATTGCATACTTATTTAATAGAACTAAACTAATTTGGTGAAACGAATAAGAAGCATTATAACTGAACTCAGTTGAAGCAAAATTATCGGGGCTCATCTTCATTGCTATAAACTCCAACTGTAGCTTCATATCATATACATGTTATCTACATGAATTTAGCATAACGAAAGTGAACAGTCATTACTAGAAGTACATTCTAATCTAAGCTTACCAAAACATTTCGATGACCAGTTACCAATGTAATAAATCCTGTGACAGTAGCTTGATGTTTTGGAAGAGACAAGAAAGTCTGCCAAAAGAAATAAAACATGTCAACCTACAATGCATTGTAAGTTTAGATCCAAATTATCGACACACATAGAAATATGAACCTCCAGATTAGATCCAAGTTGCCTTTTTAGTTTTGACAAATACAGTAAACAGCGGTTGATGACAAAAAAAAAAATGCTAAACACTTTACAACAAACTAGGATCTAATAACAACGGACTACAGTCCCTAAAGACTCACCTGATGCATAGAGTAGAGCTTTTACCATGTCTGGTGTTTTATGACCTACCACTGCACCGATCTGCGTATTCAAATTTCCCAAACAGCATTTATTATAAAAATCCAAAAGACAGTTTTCCCATTATGCCTCAAGAGATGGACAATCCAAACCTTTTTCCAGTCTTCTCCGTGTGTATTGAAGGCCACCATGTACAACCTATCGATTGATAATCCTCATGAAATTTCCAAAATAAATGTACTTGCTTTTAATGTATACCTTACTTGAACTATGTGCATCCTTGTGATGCTGTTTATCCTCATACCCTACTATTCTGATCTTTCTTAATTTTTTTAGAGGAACATTTTCTGAACCCATGGAAAATGTCCTTTTATTATAGGCTAAAGAAGGATTGCTGCAAGGGGTAAATGCCAGTTCAGTATAAAAACAGAGTATCAAAAGAATGTGACTTGTATAAGTAGTATAATTCCTCCGAAATTCAGAAGTTTCACATGCCTGATTTAATCTAAGTTAAGATGCAGTGAAAATAATATAATGTTTTAATAAAAAAATAAAGAAAGATGAAAGTCTTTTAAGTCATTTTATTTAATAAAAAATGAATTAACCAGAATCCTGCTTGTACTGCACTCATGGTTGACAGTTTTCGACGATAGTCATCTTGACTTCATATTATAGTGTTCAATCCATGAGGCCTCCCTCGTGTTCAATAGCACTGTAGCATCCACACGGCCAAGAAAACACGGACTGGTCTGGTATACTACACCCATGAGACCCGATCACCATGGCAATGAAAACCAAATTAAGAAGTGAACACCCGAGCCCGTTCCAGAGCATACAAATCCATACATAATAACATGATTCAGTCGCATCGCCCGTGCCGTGATCATCATATAATAAGTTAATAACTACAGTGATCTCTCATGGATATATAGGCAGTTGCAGCATTCTGCTGCATTGCTGGCGTTCCGCCTGCCAGCCTCCATGCTATAACAAGAAGAGAGCAGGGAAACCGGATTTTACCTTCTCTCTATTAGTATTATCCAGAGGGTCGAACTGAAGTTGGGGCCTTTGGCGGCGGCTTTTGTCCCGGAGACTACGCCAGAACGGCGGCCCGGAGGATTGCCGGAGTCGGCCGCAGCACCGACACCAGCGAGAGATTTGATGGGAAGCGGCTGATCAACCGGGCTCGGCGGCGCCAGGCACGAGGAAGGAGGGATCGTTGCTGCACGCTGGCGGAGGGAGGCGTCGTAAGTGGTATAGGGGTTTAGGAGAGAAAGAAGGTGCAGAGGGTCGAGCCTCTTTATTTACGGTCCGGCAAACCAAAATGGGGGTTAGGGGGGCAGCGAGATGTAATTCGAGGAGGCGGCCCGCGGGTTGTTTGATCACAGTCCGGCCTACGGGCCCGGCTGCAGCTCTGAGTGACGAACATGATCTCTGGATAAGTTTCTCGAAGCCGTCCATCCGTAAAAAAAAAAAAATCCCAGCCCGACTTTGATCCGAAATAATTTATTTTATTTATTTTCACAATGAAAATAATGCGCCCAAGCCTAGGTCCGACTCAAAAAAATAAAGACCGACTCATCTATTGCATAATCATGGGAGAATTTTTAGACCCAAAGCAAAGCAGGCTAATCTAAGCCTAACCTAGTTCAAAAAATACATAGGCCTATAACTTATGGTATCCGCCCAGTTTTAAAGCCCTACATTGCTCACTCCTTAGGCCTACTCATGGTATGTGGTATCGCCTGACAGCCGATTTCGGAGCTCTAAGTTGCTCGCTCCTAGTTTGTCTGAAAACCACTCAAATTACCTCTTTGCTATGATTTAGTAGTTTTAAAGGTGGTTTTGTTCTTTTAGTTAATAAAAAATGAATAAATGCTTGATAAGATTTTTTAAATGTGAAAATATTTCTAAGTGTTTTATAGCTTGTGAAAATAATCGCCATATAGCTGGACAGCTTATGACACCCTAACATGACACTATAGTAAAACTGTCTTCAACGATGGAAACCTAAAAAAGGAAGACCCATTTCGTGGTTTAGGCAAAAGGTCCCGGACCTAAAAAACGCATATTCCAATAGCTCACGAATCGAGACCCAAAACCAGGGGCACAGTTTGGAGGCCTCTTTCTTCCCCTATCCACGGCGTCCCTCCCCCATCATCACCGGCGGCGGGATGGCAGCGCGCTTCCCTCAACTTCTCGCGCGGCGGCACGGCGTCCCCATGCCTGGGCGGCCGCGCCCCTTGCTCTCCGACGGCCGTGGCGGTCCGCACGACGCGGCTGCGCGTTGACTCGCGCCGCGCCCCGGGTGGCTGCGCTCCCCCGTGCCCCCTCCGGTCATGGTGGGCCCCAGTGGTCGAGACGCAAAGAGATGGAGAGAGACGCATATTTTATGCTCGACGGGAGGCAGCGCAAAATGCATCTGGTGTTTGGATACTCCGTTGGAGCATGTTTTTTGGCCTTTGCAGCACCCAATTTGGGTATGGGTCACCTTATGGCTATGCTGTTGGGGACAGCCTAAGCAAATGGCGTGCAGGACGACTACACTAGCAAAGCAGTAGGCGGTCATCCATACCCACAATGTTGTCGATGCCAATGCATGCTACTGCCTCCGATGCCTGGAACTCTTAATGCCACACAAGTTAAGAATCGCGCCATGTGCACGTGGGTCAAGCTTATCAGAGAAGCACCACTCATTCCTGCTATCCGTGACTTGAGTGTCTGTGTCCAACAGTTGGTTCAAAAATCATTCTTTAATTGCCAGCATCGAGGCATCTACTTGCCATGATGCCAGAAAATTTTGGAGTTGGCACCGATCCTACAATGTGATGATCCGAGGCAGAAACCTTCTCTCTCTTCTTTCGGCATCGATATTTTCCTACACTGTGGCTTGTCTTATGTCCATTGTTATAGCGTTTTTAGCTAACAACTATTCATATTGTTATTAGTGACTCCAATGTAGTCGCTGTTTTAGGGCTGTGGTGTAGTGCAAGAACATAGTATGTACATACCCGTGACCAGACAAAACCCATGAAGATATATGATAGCAAATTGAGAAGGGCTAGGTTCACAAATCACAAGTCAATCTCTGCTCATCGGATCGGAGCTACTAGCAACATATGTGGGGACAAGAGCCCGTTTGCTGGCATTTGCTGGTTGCTTGCGATATGGTTGCGTTTAGTTATCGGAATTAGTCTATATGGAACATGAAAATAGAACAAATCAAACTATAGGGATGTGTGTTTACTAGTGGATTTTAGCCCTGATCACTATTTTATACTCTGTTTAGCGAAGGCATATTTATACCTTTAAATACTACTTCATCCATTTAAAACTATTAGACGTTTTGGCTTTATAAAAGTTATGTATTAAAAAAGCTAAAATATCTGATAATTTGAGATAGAGAGATTATGTACATTCATCCTAGTTGTATCTACTAGTTGGTTTGAATAGTGTCTCCCCTATATCTACTTGCTCGGTGACCGTTATGTAGGATTGTATAGTGCTCAAAGCAAACCCAGTGTTGTATTAATTACTAAGTTAAATTGGATTTAGTCGTAATATGTAATGCAGGCTAAAAGGGCCGTTGTTACACAAAATAAAATGTCCCCCACTTTTCCACTTCTGTTTGACGAACATGACGATAAGGTTATCACGTGGATCGCAATGTAAATAATAAAAATCCAACCTTACTAAATACATCATTTTTTGAAAATGTCACTGGTAATCCACCTGAATATGTATTATATATCGCAAAATAGCTCGTTATATATTTTAAAAAGGTATAGGAAAGAACAGTGGCAGAAACCATAAATACACAAGCGAGCGGCCATGCTCCTTGACAGAGGGGAAGGGAGGTGATGTCGGGTCGCCTCCACACCGCACGGATCAGCTCCTGTACTCGCCCGCGACGATGTGGGAGGCGCGACCGGCAAACATCCGCGCCTGGACGAAGGGAGGGGGTGCCCGCTGCCACACCACACGTAGCCATTCTCGGATGCCCGTGTTGGAGGGAGACGCCAAGACCGGCAAGTGTCCACGCCTGGACTCGGGAGGGGGGTGGCGGCCACTGCAACACCGCATTGAGCCATTCTTTGACTCACCTATGACGATGGGAGATGCACACCGCCTTGGAGGGAGGGGCGCCGATCACCACTACACCACATGGAACTGTTCTAGGACTCGCCACGGTGGGAGGCATGTGTTGACATTTAACGCCGCTACTAGAAATAGAGGTAAATCCCTATCCCTCGCAACGGCCCAAAAATGCTTGTTGGTATTTCTTATGCACAACTAAAATATAAAGGATTCCCGCAAGCGCACGTAAAACCATTGTAGCATTTTACCGTGGAGTATTCCAGTATCGTTATTTATATTTTACCACCGGGGAAACAATGGAATAAGACATTGATAGTTCACCATCATGTATCTACTAACTTAATACACCAACTAGACTAAAAGTAGGGGTAAATGATAGATGATAGGAATTATGTATATATGACACATAATAATGGAGAATTCTATGATAAGTAAATAGATAGCTAAAGTGAGAGGACAACGGAGAGTTCAAGGTTCCTAAATACTTCTCTATTACTTTGGTTCTATATAACTAATTTATGGTAGATAAAGTAATCACACAATAACACTTTGGAGCAACAGTACCTATCCAACTCTCGAATAAGACCGGAAAGAAGGTAGCCGGGTAAGAGCCAAAAGCTTCCCACGAAACACCAACTCCCGACGTGGTGGAATACGAAGACCAACAAAGCCGCCACCTCCGATGGCTACCACAACTAACCGTGAAGAATTGGCGAAACTCAGGTAAACACTAGCCTAGACACCACGCCTACGCTAATTCATTACTACTTAGTCACGTACACCAACTAGGAGAGCACCTAATACAAAGGAGATCCCATGCTAAAGTATAACAACTATACTAAACATAATATAAAGGCATAAAGTAAATAGAGAAGATAAATATATTGAAGCATAAATCTTACAAGAAAAGATACAAAGATATACCGTAACTCCGACGACTCCCGCGAAGACTCCTCCTAACCCGGCGTAGCGCCGCCTCCCTAACTCCTCAACTAGAACTACATTGGAAAGTCTAGCCCTACTTCAGGTAGAGATGAGAGGTCATCCATTCGAGGGATGCCTCTACATCTCCATAATGTGTGGTGGCCCCTAGCAGGGGGTCTACCTTTTATTTATAGCCCAGAAAAAGCCTCCAGCCCTTTGATCAAACTCGACTTGGGACTAATCAAGATGCAAATAGTGAAGATGCAAACCCTAAGGCAAAGAGGGCCGTAAGTCGGGCGTGCCACGAGACCCCGGGAGCCGCCGGCCCCGGCCCGGGCGGCCCCCACCCCACTTGGGCCCCACCGCTCGCGTATGTTTTCTGTGCTTTTAGGCCAAATAGCGCATGTTTCGTGTAGAATTGATATCTTTGACCGGGCCCGAATATAGCAAATGATATGTCCGCTTTCGATCATCTCGACGAGCGCCTGTCACAATAGTGCACTTCAAATCATTTTGAGATACTTTTATTCTGTGCAAAATTAGATATACCGCAAAATGAGAACAACACAACCGTGGAACTCGTTAAACCAAACCCTGCCAACTATGTTTTATGGTTAATATCAAAGTTATATTGAGCAATAGCTGATGGTATAAAATAGTATGCTAAGGACCGCCAACAAAGATGCACCGCAAGCGCCCACGCCTCGATGCGGGGGAGTTTGGCCGTCCGCCACACCCACACATGGAGCCATTCAAGGACTCGCCACGTATAGTTGAGGCGTGCACCGCAATCGCCCGCGCCAAGAAGTCGGGAGAGGATCGAAGAGGACGCCGCAAGGAGCGGCGTCCGCAGACATCGCCGCCCGTGCTCGCCCTAGCCTCAACCAACTTGTCAAGCCAGGACGCGATGGCTTGTGGTGCACCGTGCCGGAGGGAGTTGCACCGCCACCACATCGGGACGGTAAAAGAGTGGACGCGAACACGGCAGTCGCGTAACATTCCCAAATGTTAATCATCTTGCATTGCATTTGTATTAATGCATAAGCATCATTTTGCATTTAATCATAAGCATAAGCACTTTGCAAGTTCCATGTGGTGTCTGCCCATATGTTTGTGTAACAATTTCAAAGTTTGTTTAAAAAGGTTTATTATTCAATTGGAGACATGGTAAATATGTAACTTTTTGCTTAAAAAAGTGATTACATGTGATGATTATATGTTTTCTTCGTGATTTTTTGGGGTTAAACCCTTTTCAAATGAAAAGTTGTAGTACAAAATATATGCAAACAATTTTTATTTAAGGGTCCGTGATGAATTCTATTTTAAATTGCTTAAAAATGTGACTTAAAAATGAATTCAGCTTTATTGGGGAGAGCAAAGGACTTAGAATTTAAGTCCGAAATTCAGCACTTAAGTTCATTTTCTAGTGCTGTGTTATTTAGATTTCCATGGATAAAATTTTGAACCAATTGCACCATTTGTTAGTGCAAAAGTTTCTACTTTGATGATGTGAAAATGGTTGGGTTTAGTTGATGTTGGTTAGCTCTTAATTAATTGACCAAAGATAGCTAATCAACCTGATTGGAACTTTGATTAACTGAATGTGACTGAATTGGAGTGTGCAGCTTATGTCTTGGTGTTTAGCACTTTATAGATTGCAAACCATTTAGAATTA
>JADLZL010004990.1:0-178702 GCA_015844335.1 Chrysopogon serrulatus | reverse complement strand
CCTCTTTGAGTCTTTGTATCTACAAAATTCTGTTCACCTCTGTTTTGTGTTTGCATTAGATCTTGGTTGTTTCAGCCTCCATAGTAAGAGTCCGTAACTAGATACTGTGACATGAAAAAAAAAAAAAGTGTATCCTATCAAAATCCCTTGGGTGCTTCATTATAGCCTTTATATATGTTTGTCCGTACGATGTAACATATATTCAGCCCAACAGTGTATTTGGTTAACTTGATTTTTCATCTCTTCTTCCATGTTAATTTCAATTTGTTCCCCTAAAAAAATTCAATTTGTTCCATTCATGAAAAAATATGGTTTTACTAATATAATTCCGTCATATCATGAATTTTAAAACGCTATATGATATTTTCTGTTTTATTGTTTCATGTTCTATTTATTTTTTTCCATTTGTGAGATTTTATTGTTTTAGTTATGTTTATACATGTTTTTTCAGGTGTACACATTTTTTTTTTGCTCTAACCAATTATTTATACAAATGCAAACACAGTGTTTTGGGCTGATAACATTTCTCCATTTTTTATAAAATAGTTGTTGCGCTATCCACGATGTTCTGTTCAAGGGTACAATTTTTTTGTTCCTCTAATTTGTGTGATTTTGTTCTAGGTGTTCAAAAAAATTTTGTTCCTTCTGTATAATACGATGGCCTCTCCAAGCCTACATATGCACAATTCCAACTATTTGAGCAAGGCTCCGACAGTTACTCCGGTGGTCACTGGTGGAGAAATCTGACACCAAACCCAGAAATTTTATTAGAAAATAACAAGAAAATAAGACACAAGTTAGAATAACTCTTGTCTGGCGCGATACAAAGTCCAACTCTAAAGCGTATTGGTAGTGTATATGAACCGGACACATACTCATATAATTACTGCCGAGTCTAAAAATGCATTTTTAGATAACTTGAGGGTAATTTATATCATGATTTAGCCAAACATGGAATAAATAGGCATATAGTTCTCTAACTTATCAAGTTATCTAAAAATGCATTAACATTTACAAGTTCCAATAAATGCTCGATCAAAACATACTTCATGGAAAATTTACTCATGATGTTCTAAATGTGAATACATTTTCCATAAGCAAGGCCAAACGGATGGACGGAAGCAGAACATGTGCATATAAAAGTAGAAATGCAAAAATCATGTGAACTCGTCACGGTGAAAATTAACAACCACACATTATTTCCAGCACTGACATCTTTGCACAAATGACTATCTTTAGATAGACTCGTCTGCATCCTCCGTCCAGTTTCCCATAACCGTCTTCTCCTTAAATAGCCAAAAGAAAAGGACAGGTAGCCTCTTCCTACGCCCATGCATGGTTGAATAATATTAGGAGAAGCTCAAAGGGTTCTTGGCCCTCTAAAAAATTAGGCATAAGATAGATCTCCTATTCTCACCCTCGAAGTAACATTGACCGCAAAGGGCCATCCGCTGCGGTCAGTGTAAGTTTCTGAATCATATTTTGGCAATGCCTGAGGCTAGACAATATTGAGCTAGCCTTTGGAAAGAAAGAGATTGAGAAGGGAGAAAAATGGCACTGGCCCATTGAGGAAGGTTGAGAACCAGTTAACAAGAATTGCCAACATTTGGACAATCTTGTTAACATAGTTTTAAGGTTCCCAGCAGAGTAAGCATTGCAATGTAACATTCTGTTCAATTTTATACATACTTTCAACATCTAATATATACATACTTTCAATCATTTTTTTCTTTTCCTTTTCTTTTTGTTCAATTGTATTGTTTCACTTTATTTTTTGTTGATTGATCCGATCAGCAATTTTCGAGTTCAAGAAGAGTGCGTGCATCCACATTCATATAAGCAAGGTTTAAGGGAAGTAACATGGGCACAAAGATGAAGAAGGGGATCCTGAAGCCCTTTCGCTATATCTCAAACATGATGGGTATGCCCAATCACACTACTCATCGACCTTAAACTGATCCTCATAGCACGGTGGCATTGACCTCATTATTTCTTTTCATACTGAATTGCAACCACAAGATGGTAAGGAGCCTGAAATGCAAATTGGGTTTCCAACGGATGTAAAACATGTGGCACACATCGGTTGGGATGGTCCAGGCTCTGCGAACAACAACAACACCACCACCAACAACAACAACAATAATGCTGGAGGAGCACCTAGCTGGGTAAGCTGGCAACGCTATTGACATTGGCATGGAGCAAATAAAATGTTTAACATATATAGCAGACAATATTTATTATGCCTACTTGATTCTAGCAATGTCTTCCTTGTTGACCTGAAGACCGTAAGGTATAATAGCTATGTGTCCATGTAGTAAACAACTTTGTTTGTATGAATTGGTTGATGAAAAAGGCTAGCACCAATTTTTATGTAAAAAAAAAAAAATCAATCATAGTAGTGGATATTGTAGCATGACAAAATTGGTTTTGACAGATGAAGGATTACCACTCGGCACCACTTGACTCGTCCTCTTTTAGGAGCGAAAGTGGGGGCACAGCTGCTGCAAATCCCTGGGCTTCTCAAGGTTGTTTTGACACTTATTTTGTTCATCTTCTCGTGATCTTCTTGTTGCAAACCCTCAATTAATCATTGTGCAAGTTACATGTCTGCTAGCAACTACGTAACCTTGAAGAAAATTACTATATTGATTAGAAGAAAATAAAGCCTTGTGGCCTGAAATTTGAAGTAATGAATGCAGCATTATGACCATAAGATATTACCTTCGAAAAGAACACAACTGCTTTGGTTTGTGCACAAGCACATGGACTGAACTCTCATCTGTGCCTGACAGAGATAGTCATGGATGGAGGAAGCGGCATCGGAGACACCTCCTTCAGGGACACGAAAAGCGAGGCAGCCGGCGGCGACGCCGGCGGGGGCGACTCCCACCGTCCCCCGGCTCCCGCCGGTCGAGACGACACCGCTCTCGGGGCTCCACCACCTCCTCCATGGACGTCACCGGCGCCGAGGGCGCCGAGGAGAAGAAGAAGGAGAAGGGCAAGAAGGGCACCCGCAAGAACCGCAAGAAGGACAAGTCGGTCGGCGACGACGCCTCGGCCACCTGCCAGGACCTCCCCGCCGTTCCCAAGAAGACCAACCGCCGGAAAAACAAGGGCAGCTCCGACGGGAACGGTGGCGCCGCGGCCAAGGACGCCGCCACGGCCGCGCCGGAGGAGGGGGCGGCGGCGTCCGCACCCGCCGTGGACGACGACTAGGGTGATATATAATCCAAGCGGCTGAGGCCTCGTATACGAACTTAATTTTGGAGAAGATGAAATTAACATGCCGGAAAAGTACATACTTTGAGCCCAATTCGTTGGCGGTCGATCGATATATTATGTATATGGTACTCATCAGAAGAAGGGCACGCATTGGGGAGTTCAAGGTCACGTACATTAGCAGTATCAGGAGTGGGTGTGCACGCACAAATGCCATTCTTTTCTCTGTTTCTTTCTGTATGTAATATTGCTTTTTCTGACCTGTTATCTTGTTCAAGATTTCATATATAAATTATACGTACTCTTGGCGAGATATTTCTGACCTTTTATCTCGTATATAAATTATACTTGTCACGTACTAGAATCTTATTAGGAGACACATATATTGTATTGTAAGTAATCTCTATATGGTGGGAACAAATGGTATGTTAGCGTGCAACGTAATACGTTGAGTTGTCTATGTCAAACATCTATGTGTAATTGTATTTTCTTTTATAAAATAGAATGATTACAATTAAGCTATCAACTTAGATATATTGAAATATTTTAGTTAAAAATATAAATTTATCTAAAATAACAATGAATTTTCATAGTGCATAGTGTTCATTGGTTTAGTTAGCTTTCTTTGGGTTAGTTCCCTTTGCCTTCTTACCCTTAGGGTCTCATTTGGGAAGCTCAAACCACAGGAATCGTGGCACGAGCCAACTTCCTCCAATGTTTGGAAGCGCACGCAAGGGCTCGGCCTTATTACCCAACCCTAGACACATCCCTAGGCGTCGCTATCTGAACTTAGCGTCCGGGCGTTGCTTCCCTGCCTTTCCGTGCGTGTGAGGGAGCGTTGCGTAGCAGTAAGAAATAGAACGTGGAAGGAAACCAAAGAGCAGTAGGCTTTAGGGGAGAGAAATCGTAGGGATAGGTTAGTACACAAAAATCCCCGTCTGAGACCATTCTACCCTGGGCGTGCCTTACCTAACTCCCAAAGGAAGCCTAGAAGTGTTCTGGTGAAGGTTTTGTCTGCATCATGAATTGACTTTGAAAATACTGCAATTTCATTATCTCAATATTAAATTCACTTAGGCCATTGGGAAAACAACGAATTTGCATGATTTATATCATGGAGTAATATATATTTAAAATTGTTAAAAGTGAATGTAAATGAACAGTGATTTGGGAACAACTATCTTCTTTCATTGATCTCAAAGATTATATACATTTGAGGGGGGGTATCTCTAAGAGACACGATCGTTCACCAAAGGACAGGCTCCTTGGTGAAAAGATTAACTGCTATGATAATCCTAATTCTCACCATCCGGAGTATCATATATTGATTTCATAACAAAAATGAACAAGTGTCACTAATACTATGGTACATGATTTGTTAAACTCATATTTTTTAGGACTGCAGATACCATTTCTGTCAATTCAGCCTCTTCAAGCTCGGTAAATATATTGATGCATGCACAGAACCTCAAGGTAGCCACACACACAAACATAAGGACCATGACGCCTAGAGGGGAGGGTTTTGAATTAGGCAACTTAAAATTCTACTTTTAACTATGGCCTCTAAAGCAATCTAGTCAAAACTTGTACAAGAAATAGTCTATCTAGATGTGCAACTAAGGTTTTGCTAGGTGTGTTGCTATCTCTACTGCAAAAAAGTTATGTAACCTAAGTTCTATTAACTAGCCTACCAAATAAGCTACAAAATATAAAGCACACAACGAAGGTACATAATATAAATGTAGAAACTAAAAGTGAGGTAGAGATGCAAACTCTCATCAACACTCTGGTATTTTTACTGAGATATTGAGAAGCATGCAAGCTTCTCCCTAGTCCTCATTGGAGCCCTTCGCAAGAAATCCCTCATAAGGGCCAAGATTCTAGTAAGGTAACTTCGTGGATAGGTCTGGGCCTTTCCCACACGCAAATGGGTCTCCAGTAAGCCTCTGTCGGACCGCTTCCTGCCGTCTTCGCTATCAAGCTTCCGGTCGAACCACCGTAGGTCTTGTTTCCTTCGGTACATTGTGGCGGCCACACCACAAACACGGTTGGTGTGGTCTCATAAGACTACAAGCCCCTCTGAGTACAAGCACGGTGCGCGCAAGCACCTAATAGCAACAAGTGTGCAAACCCCACTAAACACTGGGCCTAAACCTAGAGCAACTGCATAAGCGGCATGGCATAACTAGCCTAACCACTTTGCAAAGCACCAACACTAATTACCATGTGTATCACTAAGCACTATATAAGTGGATAGCTCTAAAATAGTGTATCAACACTCCCACAAGTTTCTCAACTCCACTCTTGTTTGGGTTGGACCACGGTTGGAGGGATACTTATTAAATACCCAACACTCAATAGAGCCATTGGGCTGCAACTTATTTCGGCGAGCCTAGTGGTCCAAATGTACCCAATGGTGGTCTAACTAGCCAGTCCCACTTTGCAAAAGCACCTACACTAATTATCATATGTATCAGAGAGCCTCACACCATGATCCATGCCTGAAAAATAGTGAGGAATAATGGTCCGAGGTCCTGATTTTGCTCCGTTCTCTGGTGGTCCTCTTTATAATGGTCCCACCGCCTCAATAGAGCCACTGGTCCCACCGTGAGGCAGGACAGAGGCTGCCCTTCTTCAATCTTCGTGTTATCTTCTTCGTTGATCATCCGGGTTTACTCTTCTACCAAGCTTTTAAGGTCTTTATTGCCCGTGCCTTTATTTGCTCCAGTCCTCCTTACACCCTATTGCACTATATCCAAAATAGTCAAAAATATTAGTCAAAATGGTTATGTTTTGATCATCAAACAACAAAATCCAAACTAAATGGGCTGGGTCCATTTTCCTACAACAAAGTGGTGGCTTTTTGTGGGAGTTGTTTACACGACGATGGGTTGGAAATAAAATATCATCTATGCATTTGGTTGAAATAAAAATCAACACTATTCTTGATCGTGATTCCAAACTTCGAATAGTGTAATTTGTGTCGTCAATATTCCACCGTTGCCTAAAAGAAATGATTTTTTTAGAGTTGTTCTAAATCAAATTTTTACTTTACCATCAAACAACAGAAAAAAACTATTAAGATTTATTTTATCAAATTAGTATCATTAGATTTATCATAGAATATATTTTCATAAATATAATATCATTTATGTCAAAAATATTGTTATTCTTTTCTATAAAAACTAGTCAATAGTAACAATTTGGAAGTCAAGTATTATTTACGCTCCAAGAGAGCAACTGACATTCTCCGGCTTATTTCATTGAAATTCGCTTTAATTAACTGATGAGACAAGCATCCGGCGATGCCATTGGAAAAGCTCCAGCAAGGAAGCAACTGTAAACGTGAGTTGCAACTTGCAACAATACCCTTTTTTTTATGTAGAATTGTCTTGTATGGAGTACCTATTTACATAAGGCGCCAGCCCACATACATTACATGGAAGTCATACTTGCATACTTGCACAATTTTGAGATGGAGAAGTTCCCATCAAAATTTGTTGCGAGAACCATCCACTGCCAACTTTCCGGACCCACCATTTCAACTCCTCAAACAGCATAGAGGCGAACAACCTGGTTAATTGTGGCACGGCAGATAGGGCATCCCCACTTCTTCGACTCTATGTCCTTCAAGCAGGACATGCAACCAGCCATGTGACCGCATGGGATGCAGGCGCCTTCCACAGGGGCATCCAAACATATAACACAAGTACCGGAGGGAGTTTTGCCACTGTCACTTGCACCAGTTTCATTTTCTTCTTGTTTTGAAGGTGCTGCCGTTGTACTGACTGTTGTACCGCCTTCGGTGGTAGCTGGCATGGTTACATCAACAGGCGTAGAGTCTATGGATGGATAGTGAACAGGACCACTGTAGAAGGTTTCTTCAGCGAATGGTGGCGCGGTTGGGGTTGGGAGAGCCTGAAGTGCTTCCTGTGGAATCAAGACTGGGTTGGTTTGGGCATTGTGGGGTTTGGATGAACTTTGACTAGAGCTTGTTCCAGGCACATCCCATCCATTGTACGTGATGCTGCTTGGGGCATCTACCCGGGCTTGGGATTGGCCGCTCGTCTTTGATGGTGCAGGAGTGACTGGTGGTCCCCATCCATTGTGTGAATTACTTGGAGGGATAACCCAGCCATTGTTGTTGGGAGTGGAAGCATTTGGTTGAACATTGGGCACTCCCTCTGCAATAGCTGATTGAATTGAGGCATTGATAGCCATTGCTAGTTCAACATCCTCCTTGCTGGGTGCAGATGCTTCTGAAGGCGCCACAGATGAAATTGCTGGGGCTGGATTTGGCATTGGGAGATTTGCTGGTGGTACTGGAGCCGTGTTGAAAACCTAAAAAGAAAGGATATATTATTATTGCTACTGTTTTCTGTATGAAGCTAAAAAATTGAAAAATCCAGTAACTTCTTATTCATTGCAATGACCTCAACCTCGAGCAAATATTGTTCAAGGGTATGCCTCCTTTTAACCGGATTTATTTAACAAAATGGAATAAATAATTGTCCAGATGATCCTTAAGGATGTACCATGAGTAAAAAAAAAGAGCAAGAAAAAAAACTCTGGGGAGTTACCTGTGCCATGCCACAACATGCGTTATAAAACCATTGAAGCTGCTGTTTGTCACCTTCATAGGCCGGTAAGATCTTGTATCGAGTCTCTGCAAGGAGATTTCAGTCAAATTATAGAATGGCTACCTATTTTTCTTGGCCAGATTTGAAGAAACTTAATAATCGAGATCAAGCTTCAGAAATTTGACATGAGCAAGACAAGATATTGCCAAAAAAAAAATCAAAAGAAATATGCATGACCAAGATCAAGCTTCATAAAAGAAAACTTTGCACAGCAATTGAAACAATAGTAACACATTATATTCATATTTCAGAAATAACATACAGAACTGCTGCTGTGACCAAACAGATCCATACAACAAAGGAAATGAATCAAGTTAGCTGCAGCCTTGCTACTGATAATAATGTTGTCAAATTTATCTATACCTATTAATAAAGAGGCAAAATTTCTGCTTTTTTTTCGTCCGGCCCATTCTAATTTGGCCCACTCTCTCTCCAGCCACTTGCTCTCACATCCAGCCCACACACATGGCCAACCAGCCTCCAACTGTGGAATTGCGTTAGCATCTGGCTCAACCGCGGCCCACTCTAGCCACCGCATCTGGCCCAACCGCGGCCTACTCTAGCCACCAATCTGGAAAAAAGATCAAAAAATGCCTTGCCAACATCAAGATTCGAACCATGGTCTCCAGGTTAAAGGGGCAACGCTACCACCACACCATACAGCCTTAGGTGATGGTTCGTGGAATATTTTATTATTTATCGGTGATAACACCTTTAAACCTTTTCCCTGGAGTGTTTTTTTATTATTTATAATCATTGATACAACCTTTAAACCTTTTTAGTCTATACAGCCTTAGGTGATGTTTGATGAAGTTTTTATATTTATCGTCGATAGCGCCTTTAAACTTTTTTAGGTCTATTTTTTCTAAAAATCATATCTTTTGTTGAAGTCTATACAAATCTCGGTGAAAATTCATGAATTTCGATAATTTTAGGGGTGTTCGAAAAAAATCAAATATCAAAATCAAAAACCTGTCTGTTTCAACTGGGCTGTTAAACCGTATCATAGGAAAAAAGAAATTTGAAAGAGAACTTTTAAAGATTAGCCATTATGATCATGTACTTGAATTATGTAAATAAAAAAATTATGACTACTATGGCAATGCAGTTTCCATTGCAACCGCGTAAAGTTCAAATTGTCAAGTTCTCTCTATTGTTTATTCCCATAGTACACATCCTAGGTTAGTAATTCATCCTCTATCCTACAAATCATATAAGAGTCTGTTGTCTCTATAATCTATATCCAAAACAAATTTCAATCAAATAAAGAGAGAAAACAAGAAGAGAAATAATCCAAAATAAATAAATCTCCATGTCCCGTAATAAAAAATAGAGAGAAAACAAGGAAAAATAGTCCAAATAAATAAATCTCTAAATCCAATCAAAAGGAGTTCAAGAAGAGAAATAATCCAAAATAAATAAATCTCCATGTCCCGTAATAAAAAATAGAGAGAAAACAAGGATCTAAATTTCTTATGATTATTTACTATTCTGTAAAAGTATAGGATGGATGTATAGAAAAGATTTAGAAGAAAGCAATCGTTGACACTGTGGCCTATAGCGAGAGCATACCAAATACCAACATAGTCATGAGCATAAAAAAGATAATTATCTAGATTTCTATTATTAAATAAACATTGAACAAATAAGTTTTTTATTACCCGTTGCAACGCACGGGCATATTTCCTAGTATTACCATAAATCTGAATATTAGCAAAAGATAAAGGGGGTAAAATGATATTGGTAATGAGATTCTTGCAGCATGATTTATGGTCCCTGGTATAGATTGGGATATGGTTGAAGTATATTGATCCCCAGTGAGCACATATATTAGTTATTTTACATTACACAGTACAATTTGATGCTCATCACCATTTTCACATTCAAGGTTTCTTCCTTAATAAGTCTAATGAAAGAACAACAGCTCAGAATTTGTTAATTTAAACTGTTTTGGTAAGCCTAATGGTTGCTTGTAGCTACATGACACAGCATTAGTCCTACAAATAGAATGAGACCTGTAATTGTCGACTTAAGTTAGATTTTATCCATTTATGTTGGAATTTAAGGACAACTAAGGTAATCAATCGCCGCTTATAGAAGAGTAAAGGAGTGATTGAACATACATTTGTACATGTATCAACTCATGCTGTTTAATATTCTGCAGGCAGAGATATATGCAGTCATGAGTTACATAACAAAACTCAGTTGGAATGTATTTCCTCCATTCCAAATTATAAGATGTTTGACATTTCTAGATACATAGATTTTGCTAAAAGCCAAAATGTCTTATAATTTGGGATGGAGGGAGTACCAAATAAAATAACACACTAATTGCCTTTGAACATGAGCCAGTGAGTTGGCACATTCTTCAAAAACACAAGGCGCTTTTTTCAAGAAAACAGCAAATATGTGTAAGCATCATGTACACACTATACAATGTAAACCATATCAGCAAAGCATGTAGCCAATATCATAAACAAGCATTTCACTTGCCAGATCTGTAAGTTGAAAACTAAACATGGTACATACTTGTTCCTTTGTCAAAAATGATAATGGAAGGATCGGCCTGATTAAGCTTTGGTTGCTCAATTTGACATTTCCATAGTTTAAGTACAGCACGTGGTTTAGAAGCCTGCATGTTCATTAAGAAAAGGAATATCACAAACAATAATAATTTGCAGAGCCATCAAAATTTTAAAAGAAAAATATCAACTGCAACAAAGGAAGGACAGTGTTTACTGCTGCTAATTGCTGAGCAGAATACTACTCCAAAAAACAAAGGAAATGATTGCACATGTGAACTGTAATAACAGAAAATGGAAGCACCAGTGCTTTACCGTTTATCCCCTAGACTCCCACTTAGGCCATGTTTGGCTGCACTCCAACACATGTGGATTGGGGTGGATTGAAGTGCAGCCAAACCAAACCTTATACTCAAAAGCTATCAACTTAGTCAAGCAAGGGAAAAAAGGAGAAATGACACATGCAACAAAATAGTCCGTCAGAGTATTTGGCCCTTTTCATTTTCAAATAAACAATGCCAGCTGTATCATCTGACGCTTGCTACGAAGATATAACAAGCCAGAGGCACCAGATTTCCACACCTTCAATTACAAGTGTGAAATGGCAATAGACAAGGGGTAAAAATGCACAGGCAGTTAAAGTGCAGTTTCCTCCAAAACAGAACTGCATGAGCATTTAGCAGCAATTATACACAAGTTCCAAATTATTTGATAAATGCCATCACATAAGCTGACATGGGAGAACGAATACATTTTAAAGGCAAGAGAGGCAGTAATGCCGTTGGCAGTCCATGTAAATAATAATTAATTGCAAAAATAGCATAGGAGGTCAATGTTTAGGAGATATGTGTGAATATCTATCACTATAAACAGTAACTACATAATAATTGAAAAACAAAGCAGAACTCATTCAAACTTTAAGTTCCTATCATTACCTGTAATTCGGGATATATAGCTATCTCTAATTTAAGAGGCCTGGTTGGAGTTCGCACTTCACGGGGTAAAACAACAACCCAACTGGGAAAGAGAAGGTAAGGATTAGAACTCATAAAACACACAGCGCAATTATTATCACAAGTTCACATCTATGTGCTATATGTATCCAAATGTGCCAACATAAATGAAAATATTACATTTTTCTTGTCATGAACTGTGGGGCGATTGCATCCAAAAAAGCAGGAGCATAATTCTCCCTCATCCATCCACAGAAAAGAGAAAGCTGTCCCTGGAATTAATTGAGTAATAAGAAACATTAAAAAATAAATATGAATAAAATGCCACAAGTATTATAATATGCAAAATCCAAAATAGGATAGCAAAGAAAAATATACCTCTATGGCACGTACAACATTCACATGACCCTTTTCTCTTGCCAAATCAAGGGCAGTATTGCAATCATCGTTGGGTATGAACGGATTAGCTGCACGGACATAGCAATATGCATTTAATAGAGATCTATAACAATAAACAAGAGATGAATGAAGCATATCACATATAGTTGTTGATATACCTCCATGTGAGAGTAGTAAATGGACAGTCTGCTGAAGTCCTTTCTTGGCAGCATGGTGCAATGCTGTCCCGCAATATGACCCTAGCAATGGAAAAAGGGTCGTGATCAAAACATAACAATGAGCACAGCATACTCTTTCAATTAAGAGTGCGTCCAGGGATGGTTCATATCAATGTCAGCAACTTGGATGGATCACAGCAAAATCAAACGTTTAGGATTCATTTGAAACACAAATTGAAATATGTGTTCCAATACAGTATTACTGTGATGGTTTGATTTGATTTGACAGAACATATAATACATGATACTATGTAAAGTGAGTGCTGAGATAAACCTTGTCGACTTAAAATCTACCCTAATTGCCTTTAAACACCTTGCCGAATTTAAACTGCTGTTTAAACACCATTTAGCCCCAACTTAAAACTTTTTGTTCAGTGAGCCAGATAACTTTTTTGACTTGAGGATTTCATAAATAGAACCAAACTAAAAGAAGTAACAAAGTCGATAATAAGAATGACGAGAAGAATACCAGGCCGGTAGGCATTGACATTGGCTCCCAACTCGATGAGCACCTTGGCGACGTCGAACAGATCGGGCCGCATACAGGCCACCATCAGGGGTGTCTTCCCTTCCTTGTCAATCCACTGCAACCAATCAAGCATTTGCCGCAACAACAACAGCAGCAGTAGCACAATCAGTTTAGAGGGACATATATATAACAAAACAAGTGTAGAGTAGTCATCGTCCTAGCCGAATGACCGACTGACTGACTGACCTCGAGGCCAGCGCCCTGCCCGCGGAGCGTGCGAATCCCGTCGACGTTGCCGTAGTTGACTTGCTGGTACAGCAGCTCCTCCTTGGACTGCTGCAACCCCATCCCGGCTCGCAACGCGCCCCAAATTCGACGGAGGGTGGGTGGTTATCCGAATCAAAACCGCCTAAAATCGAGCTTTCAGGAACCCAATCGGCGGAGGTTGTTGCCCCGGGCGATCGCGGCCAGGTTGTGGTGGGGGATTCGGGGGGCTTGGTTGGAGGCGGCGGCCCGGAGATCCCCGCCGCGGGTGCGGCGAGGAGGGCGGGAGGAGAGCCCGACGGGCGGTGGTTCCCGGGCGGGCAGGTAGGGATTGGATTGGGCGCTGGCAGTGGCAGGACGGGGAGATTTTAATGCGAGGTGGTTTGGGGAAGGAAGGGGAGGAGGAAATGAGGAATTGGGTGGGAAATTGAAGGCGAGACTGATGACCTTTTTCCTTGGTGGCGAAGCCAACGGATTTGATTGCCATTTTCATTTGGGAAGCCAGCAGCAGGTGAGGGAACGCGGGACGACGTGACCTGACTCACTCAACCTGTCTGTGTGTCCAAAGCGAGTGGGATGGGGCCTGGGGATTCGGGACGCGCCTTTGCCTTGCCCGGATTTTATTTTTTTGTTTTTTTTTTGACTGACACAAATGAATTCTCGAAGGATTCTGACTGGGGGCGTGCGACTTGCAGGCATAAGATGAGGCGATTACATTTGACCATAGCTGCAGGTTAATTTCTTCGTAATGTCGTTCGGTTGAAATTTCAAAACAGAATTTTTCTTTCTTAAAATTAAAAATTAGTCATTGCCATCCATGCCTCCGTTTTCTTTCAAATGACATCGTTAACTCCGGGGGTCGTTAGCAGCCACACACCCCGTCACCCCCATCCAATAGCCTGATTGCTGAAACTGGAATAAGACACTAAGACAGCATGCAATCTCAAGCCCAAGGTCATCACACTAATGTGGACATGGTGGGATGGAATGAATGGATTCTATGTGAGATCTATTTTGGAACTAAGGGGAGGCAAAACCAGAGATAAAAAATGGTGCCTATAGAGAA
This sequence comes from Chrysopogon serrulatus, assembly GCA_015844335.1. NCBI lineage: Eukaryota > Viridiplantae > Streptophyta > Magnoliopsida > Poales > Poaceae > Chrysopogon > Chrysopogon serrulatus. The sequence continues at coordinate 164,952 of JADLZL010004990.1, read as the reverse complement.
CTAAGTGGCTAATTAAAATGTCATGTCCATGGACTGTGTGCCTTGGAAAAATTCCAGGATCTCAAGGAGATTGAGCTACCAATAAACATGCAATAATCACAAGTCCAAATTATGTTCTTTTCAGTTCTCTGTCGATTGTTTTTTGCTTTGTAAATAAGCAGTGAGAAAAGGGTTATTATGAGAGGGTTGATACTACCCATCTTTTCATTTGATTAATTTTCTATGGAGTCCCTAAATCACATGCGTTATCTGCCTAAGTTCAGTTAAGCTACAAATAATTTGAACTAGTGCTTATGTTTACAGAATAAGTTATAATACATGCCACTTAATCCAATCTCAAGTCCATATCTCCAACCAAACAGACCTTTTAGGTTTGCTTTCTCTAGCAAGGCAAAAATTTCAAAATTTCAGGCAATCTTCAAATGACCCTTTTCCCAAGCAACTCAAACAGACCTCCAACCAAACATGCCATTACTGACTTGATACGCATGCTTGACAGTGATATATAATAAGCTATAAGACGTATACCATTTGATCCAATATCAAGTCCAAGTCTCCAACCAAATAGAATTTTTTTTCAGGTTTGCTTGCCTAGGCAAAAACACTAAAATTCCAATCTCTAAGGAAAATATTTTCCCTCACAAACTCAGGTAGGTCTCTAACCAAACAAGCCATTAGTAACCCGATACGCACACCTGACAGTGATATCATCAGAGCAGCAAGGGGTTAAATCACCAAAAGCTGAGATTGTGGCATCCGGCAAACCAATTTTATGGCTTCCAAGCTGAGATCGTGGCATGATTGCAGGGTGTGAAAACTGCAAGTCACCAGGCATGGAGACAGATGATTCGACAGTGAAATAAGTAGTCCCATCCTCTGCTTATAGTTGTTCAGTTAGTTGTGGCTTTGATATGTAAATTAAAGCAGTCACATCCATGCTCCGGTGTTGATTACAGGGAAAATTGTTTCCACCGTAAGGTTGGTTTGCAACCAATATTTTTCATATAATCAACTCGAGTAACAAGCTAATAATACTATGGATGTAACACCATGCAGTTAAACTGTGGCTACATACAGTACGAGATACCAAGAAAATGATTTTAATTACTGTAGAATTCAGGATGTGCTATCATGTACTCAAAACTCTGATTTACACATAATACAAGAAAATACAGTGAAAAGATAATGGTAAGAACATACTGGAACTACATCATACATCACTACAGTGCTAAGTTTGTGGCACCTTGTTCAGATTCCAGAACCAGCAGATTTCGCTGCTTCTGTGTTTCGCACTGAAGGCTTACGAGGAAGGCATGCCAATTGCCAGCCCATAATTTGCGCCTTGGAAAATCTGCGCCTTCAGGTGGCTGAAAGAGGTTCATTCAAAAGCAGTTATAAGTAAAAGAGTTCATTAGCATGACCACATAATGAAAGGTTTCGGAGTTCCTTATATGACTACTGAGAAAAACAGTTCCTTATATGACTACTGAGAAAAACATGGACCAAGTGAAGTGACTGCAGATTAAAAAGCAACAAATGACCCAGAAGACTGCAGACTGAAAAGCAACAAAATGACACACAAGTCTGTTTCCACAATGAGGTGAGAAGTGGTTTGTAACTATCAAGCAGCTACTTCTTTATCAGGTCTTTATCCCAGATTGCTTGGGAGATTTTTTTTTTTTTTTTTTGTTTACAACTTACAACCTGTCTGATAGAGTAGTGGAGTTAGAGTGGATTTCTTGTAAAGGTCATTAAGGGACCATTTTGGTCTTCTCTTGATACACGAAAAAAAAATCAACCAGCTCCTTTAGGTGCACAAAGTTAGCATTTCACATAAAATTGAAACTTTGACAAACCTATAGCAAAGTAGATGATTACATTTTTTTTTACTATCCAACCGAAGCTTAGCTCAAAGATGCTCATGGATGAGAACAGCAGCAGATTTAGTATTTGTAGTCAACTAAACACTCTGGTTGTAAGGAAAAATGGACAATCCTTAGTCATGCCAAAGTTGTAAACGATGAGTCCACACCTTTTGACAAAGTAACACACTTTTCAGCAAGCATTTCTTATCAAATGAGTTCAGCTAACATTACGGTAACAACAATCAAACCCATGCGTAATGTCAAAAATCAGTGTTTAATTAATTGACTGGAAAGAATACATTCGTAGATCATAACGATTTTTGTTTTAATGAAACCTGCATTGCGACAGGGTGTGTTGGATTATTTGCTATCAGTCTAAGAAAATATTTATATAACTTCACTGCTGAACTACACACACTGTCCAAATGTTCTAAAATGGTTGACTGAGTTAGAGCCTAAGAGCTTGCTCATTCCAACTTCCTAGTTCTAACTTCTAAACAGTGAGTATTTTCCTATTGTTCTCTTTGTTTTCAAGGCTCTGAACTTTTGCCAATAAAACTGAAAGTGGAATAGTCCCCTGCATCCATACTGATTTTCTACTTAAAACTGATTTAACAAAGCTAGGAACCTATTTCGCAATAATACTCGCATGCTGAGACATATTCACACAAGGCACAGAGCGAAGGTGCCCATTACCCAGATAACAGAAACAAGAAAAATACCAGACATCATATTGCAATTTCAAAGCTTGTCAGGAAACATGGACAAGTTTCTGTTTCCCATTTCTCGATTTGGGAAACTTACAGATCTACTAGATGTTAACATAAATGTAGTTCTAATACTGTGTTTGTTTGGATACCTTTGGAAGACGTCAGACACGAAGCGGGAGCCATTGAAGCAGATGAACCAGAGCAGGATCAGCACCAATATGTCTACTCTAGTTAAAGGGAGAACATTGCAGTAACAGGAGCGTAAAATCCAGGTACTTGGAAAGGAAAACCGAATGAGAAATTCTGCGCAACAAACTGGAAGAAATGCGCGAGATCAACGGATTGCCTGGGCGATAAAGCGTTCCCACCAAGAACGAATCGAACAAGTGCCTAGCCAAAACCCAAGTCTTGCCGGAATAGAGATACCCAAAATCAAACGCAGATCATAACAGATGGCGCCGTCGAGCAAAGCAAGGTCGGAATTTGCAAAGGAAACAGCAACGAAATCGGACGGAGACGCAGCGGAAGGATACTGAATAGGCAGCGCTCCCACCAATCGAGCATGTAGAGGCCCATGGTGACGTTGTAGAGGTGGATCTTCTTGCCCACCCAGCTCATCTCGCCGGCCATCTCCTCTGCAGGGTTAGTTCTTCCTTGCTGTGGAGCTCTAACCTCGTCCTCTCGGACTTGGGAGCGCCTGTGTCCCTCTTGTTGTAGCTCAAGTCTGAATCTTTCTGAACGCTGAATGGATGCTGCTCTGGTTCTTCTATACAGGAACAGAAGGGAAAGCCGTGTGCCTGCCTCCCTTGTTTACTCCCTGCCTTGTCTTACTGGACCGATTCCTTTGTGGTTTTAGGCCCAGCCAGCCACTCAGGTTTCGAGTCAGCGTCAGTGCAGCTGCAATCACTGGACTTTTCCAACTACTAGTACACCACGGCGGAGATCATGGCTGCAGCCTGTTGCAGGGAAGGAATTTCCACAGCAACATTACGTTGCAAGTTTTTTCACACTCTCTCTGTCCTATCAAGTTTTTATCCGCATGCATAGAACATTAAACATAAATAAAAAATAACTAATTGCCCATTTTAATTATAAATCACGACACGAATCTTTTGAGCCTAGTTGGTCCACGATTGGATAATATTTGTCACATACAAACGAAACATGCTACAGTTGTAAAGTTGAAATTTTTTCACAATCTAAACAAGACCCGCAATTCAGTTAAATCAGCCGTTTCAACTTATCAGCGGTTTATAAGTTCTGCCAAATAGCCTCTAACTGTTTTTTTAATTCAAAATGGAGAGAAACAAGATTAGTGGCCTTAGTCACATGGTCACCATGAGTGGATGAGCCTGTTTGTATAGAATTTGTTGGGATTGCTGGATCAACCGCAGGAAGTACAGAACAATGAGGAAGAAAAATGTTTACAGATTAGCAAAATGACACCCTTTAGAAACCACGCTCAGTGTGGGGTGCATGCACCAATGTAACGATTGGTTCTGCTGACGGATTCATTTGACCGTAGAGTGTTGTGCATCACAAGGAAAATACAGTACATTATTATGAAGAGTAGCTGCACCATTTTTCTCCTAATTGTACGGAAAGAGCAGGATCATGCTTGTGTTACCTAATCATTTTAAGCAATTATGTCTTTTTCTCTCTCTCTCTCTCTCTCTCTCTCTCTCTCTCTCTCTCTCTCTCACACACACACACACACACACACACACACAACACTCAAAAGAAAATGGTACAACACGACTGCTTCCAACGCACATGAAGCTTATTTTGACATGAATTCATATTTCCCTTTTTTTAGAATTCGTAAGGAATGTAGGTTTCTTTCAAAGTTTTTTTTACAAGACAACACATGTTGATACACGATAGGTTAGAATATATACATTGTAGCAGAGCCGCCAAAACTCCAAATCACTAGCTCATCTAGCTCCTTCACTTTGGCAGTTGTATTTTGAAGGAGCCAAAGCCGCCCAGCACCTTGCTACGTTACAGCATAGTGTTGCACGGGCACCTAGGTAGGGAGCCAGAGTTGGCATAACGGTGCCAAATGGTCCATGTGTTTAGATCCTATGACTAAAGTTTAGTCCTTGTCACATCGGGATGATAATTAAGAGAATTAAATATGAGCTAATTACAAAACTAATTATATAGATAAAGACTAATTCGCGAAACAAATCTATTAATGTTGATCAATCCATCATTAGCACATGTTTATTGTACCATTATTTTTTCTAGTAATGGACTATCTAGACCCAATATATTCATCTCGTAAATTAGTCTCAGTATGTGTAATTATTTTTTATTATTAGTCTATATTTAATACCCATAATTAGTATCAAATATTCAATGGGACAGTAAATAAACTTCAGTCCATGGGACCAAACAAAACTTACTATTCTTTTCTTTATTAGTTTCAATTCTCTTTCAGTTTCTGTAAAATAGTGTACAACAGTAACAATTTTTCTCAACTCTCACTCAAGCATACATGTACATTAACTCAGAAGAAAATGTCTATTCATAGCATAGTAACATTACTTGGCTATAGATCCATAAATTTTCACAAATACTCCATTGTTTAGCACACACACTTCTTACATCACCGTTTTTCATATTTATGGTTCTGTGGATCCATCAATATAATTTAGGACATCGCCACCAAAGAGTAGTTTCTTGTGCCAAGCTGCATGCTACTCTTGAGATGGCTGAAACATAAGAAGCGAAATTGTTTTTGTCAGGATGACAATACTTTCTTGCTTTAGTCAAAACAATGCACAAAATTATAAGGATGATGATTTTGGGGGGGTGGTTTGGGGGATGCAATTATTGCAGACTTGTGCTTAATATAGTTATTCATTTATGTATTAATAAAGATAAAGATTGAATGAAGATTAAGGAGGGAGAAAGGAACTTACTTGTCAAATGCCAGCCACATAGATTTTGTTGTATTGTAGCAGATTAACCATAGGAGAAATAGGACAATAGAGTCTACATGGTAAGTTAAGGTGAGGCAACAGTACACCATTAAACAAATATTTAATAGTTACAAGTATCCCCAACTCATATTTACCTCACAGTCTGATCGGCTGTGATTTTTCATGCCGTGGCTGTATATGCATGGTCTCGTAGATATAATACAACTTAGTTTATTATTTTAAATTTGACTAAATTTTAAAAAAGCGCCAATATTTAGGACACCAAATTTATATCACTAGATCATTAACATATATTTCATAATATATTTATTTTTTGTGGTAGACATATTATTATTTTCTATAAGGTTGGTTAAACTATTTTGACTTTAGGTGATTATTGGAATTGATTTATTTTGAAATAGAGACGGCAATAGGCTAATAGCTTCGATAAAATTTCCCATGTATAAATTCAAATAACTTTTAAAATTAATATCTTATATGTGTTATATCTTTGTTAAATTTTCTGATTTGGTCAAATTCCTATTTTGACAATGTGGTGCGTGTGGCGTTTGTAGGTCCGTTAGACAAATTTCTGAGGTTTCTTAAAAAAGAAGTTTCTGGATCTTGCCTGGCTACCTACCTATCTACTCCCTCCATCTCAAAAAAAGGGTGTGTTTTAGACTTTTCAAATACTGCGTTTGACCATTTGTCATATTCAAAAATTTTGTACACATTATAAAATAAATAAATCATTATTAAAGTATATCTTATGATAAAATAAGTCATAACAAAATAGATGATGTTTGTATAAACTTTTTAAGTAAAACATGATATCCTGAAAATCTAAAACAACATTTTTTTTTTTTTGATCCAAAGAAGTAATTTGGAGCTTCCTATAAATAGCCACATCAGCAAACCATGAAACCAGAGGACCTGAGCACAAGGAAATGGAGCGCCCACCAGCCTCAGTGCACTTGAGTACTAGAACTTGGCCAGAGCCAAATTAACCAGGAAGAAATTACTTAATTTGCAAAGATTCAATGAAGAAAATAGTCTCATCCATAAAAATGCCGATCCAAAACGCAAAAACAGGAAGAGGATCGGAACAAGCAGTGCCGGATCTAGGATGGGGATGGGGGGGGCTAAATAGTAAAAAATTTAGGACTTAAGCTAGAGATTAATGAAAATTTAAAGCTAATTAATAGTAATTTAATGGACAAATTAGGCTCATAGGGGGGGGCTGGAGCCCACCTAGGCCCCCCTTTGGATCCGCCCCTGGGAACAAGAGGCGCGATCACCCGAGAAGACTATAAACAAACAGAGCTAATATTATCTAGAGAAGAAATTAGGCATTTTGTGGAAACGAATTGAAGCTAATAAGGATACTGAAGAGGTATCTCTCCCACCAATCCATGGCGTAGAGGCCGATGGTGACGTTGTACAGGAACAGCTTCCTGCTGATCCAGCTCATCTCTTCTCCTGCCCTTTGCTTCTGCTTGCTCCCCATGCTAGCTCCTGCTCCTCAGACCTCAGTGTGTTGTGTGCCAGAGAGACAATGCGTGTGAGAGAATTTGCAATGCTTGGAACCTGAAGAGCCTTGCTAGCTGCAGCTGGTATTTATAGAAGGAAAAGCCAAGCTAAAGCATTACTGGAACCTGTGTACATGGGAACGTGTACGTGTGAGCTAAAGAAGCAAGTAGCCAGCTAACCCCAAACGCCCACTTTTTCTTGGCCGCACACTCACTCACACTTGGATTGGATTGCGCTACCACCCACCCAGTTGGCGATGGCAGACGACTGCAGCTTGGATTCGGCGGCGGCGATAGCTATAGCGTGCACTGACTGATGCATGCATGCATGCCTTCCAAGTCCACAATTAATTATTACTATTGCTAATATAACTACCAGTACCTGAGCCTTCTCCAGCGAATTTGTTTTCGGCGATTATTTATAAATCAGGTTCTCAGTCGAAGAGGCTGACAGCCTGACAAGTGTCTGACGTAGTGCAGTAGCACACACCTTCACGAGCTGGATTGCATTGCATTGGTCAGATCTGATGTGCAAGTGTCCCTGTCTAAAATACAATGTCAATTTGCTGCTCCTGTGCCAAGGAGCGGTATGAATTATGACCTGCATGTCATAGTTGGACTCTTTATATTCTTTTTAATTGTTAGAATATATAGAGATTTTAGTGAAAAAAACATCTTCCAATAATTAATTTCTTGAATTGGTCATTTAAATATAGTCATTCTCTATTCTAGATTTCTCTATATGCAGAGACGGAGTACACGGTTAACTCTTCAAGTGTGCACAAGATAGAGAAAAGTTGCTGGAGAGTAAAAAGATATAAAAAATAATTTTATTTAAATAGCTCTCCAAATGATGATTTAGAGAGCATTTTTTTAAAAAAAAATTGGAGATGCTCTAACATCAAAACATTGACTCTTGGCCTCTCTGTTTGGTGATTGTTTGGCCGGACAACTAATGCTGAAACTATTGCAATGACTGAGAAAACTGTCAATGATTTTTTGAAACGAATCAGCATAAACCAGTTTTTTCTTGAGTAGATAAACCTAGTTCAACAATTTAGTAGAAAACCATGAAACGGCAGACATATAGAACCAATAGTTCAACAATCTGTAATCAACTACTCCTTTTATTCCAAAGATCTTTCATCTTTTCTAGATTCGTATCTTTTGCTATGTACTTATATGGACCATGTCTAAATACAATATATTTAGAAAAGTCAAAACATTTTAGAATTTTGAGCGGAAGAGTACTTCAATAGAAATACTTGTTTTGGAAAATAGTATATAAACAACTTCACCTTTTAGAGAGAACCATATGATTGTCACCGGTAAAGATGACAATATCAATATATTCATATATGATGATGGATGAATATATCAATCTATTGAGATTAATTTTATTTATTTGCATTCCAGTAGTTATATTGTTTGCCACACGGCTTGATGGATGAGAGGAGGTCAACTAATTTATGCGATGGAAGGGACCGACGTGCATGCAGTCGGTGCCGCCATCGCTTCATGGAGATTAAGGGCGTGTTTGGATGGTGTGGAAAAAGTTTTGCACCTTTGTCACATCGAACGTCGGAGAGATGTCGGAAGGGGGTTTCAAATAGGAATAAAAAAACAAATTACAGAACGTCGTCATGAAACGTTGAGACAAATTTTTTAAGTATAATTAATCTGTCATTAGCGAATGTTTACTGTAGCACCACATTGTCAAATCATGGACTAATTAGGCTTAAAAGATTCGCCACAAAGTTATCGAATCTGTGTAATTAATTATTTTTTAGACTATATTTATTACTTCATATATGTGTGACTAGATTCGATGGGTCGGGGCAAAAAATTTGCCACGGAATCCAAACACCCCTAAATGAATGAGACTGATCATCATTCATCATCAGTGGCAAGTCAGCGCGAGACGGCAACGGTAACCGTCACGTAGTAGTAGTATTTTCGAGCCACAAATTTCCATGCAAACGCAAATGCCAGCTCCCTCCTTGTTTGACAAAATCCTTCGTGCACGCCCAATTAATAGGATCACGGGCCGCTCAAGTCAGGCTGACGTATCGATTGAGCTCTGTTGCCAGTCATCAGCGGTGAATTCAGAGTAGATGATTGTCGGGGTCTTGTTTGTAATTAGATAGAGTTATTAGAAACTTTTAGCACTAATCTGTACTATTTTCTATTGAAATTTTAAAATCCATTGGGGTTAAAGGACCCCAATTACCAGCTGTGCCCTGAGTCATACTCCCTTGCTTTCAAAATTCTTGTCGCTTTGGGTATATGTACCACAAGTTTGATTTTATTTATAAAAATACATAAAATAATTATATCTTCGAATAAATTTGTTAAAAAACTAGATTCAAATATATTTTTTTTGATGATACTAATTATATTACTAATCGATACTTTATTATATAAAAAAATATCGGCAGCTATTTATTAGGGAGCGAAAGTGACAAGAATTTTAATTCAGAAGGAGTAGATCTCAGTGTCCCCACAAATTAAAAAAAAAAATAGGTAGACCTAAACGAAATACACACATGGCATTAGATAGTCCGGTGCGCTAAGTCAGCATCGGTGCCCATCGCCCTATTCGAGTCTAAAAACGCTCTGTTTTCACGTTTGATTTTGGGTAACTTGGACAGAACCCTCATCTTAGATAGAAATATAAAGGATACGTCCAATCAACAAAACGTAAATCAATCTACTATTTTACTCTTTTGTCGTCCTAATCTTTTCAAGCCTCAATATTGTTGCTCTTTTCCTGATCCGACGATCAAAAGAATAATCCATTTTTGGAGAAGAAGATGAAGACCCACACCCATTTGAGGAATTGGAGCAAACGGTGTTCATGCTTCGTATTGGTGGCATGCCACACTTTTTTACATGGTATTTATAAAGCCACAAACCAACGAAATTGATTCTAGGTGGAAGCATAAGATTTTAAATCTAGTCGCAACAGTTGGCGTCACTCCTACTATTAAGACTATCTCCAACAATACAAAGGCAAACACAACCTATTCTACGGTCATGCATAGGAAAAGATCATCGTCCCTAAAACTTCCCTCTCCAACGGCTGCGACCCAAAAAACTTCCCCTCGCCGCGTGCCGCCCCACACGCCACTCACCGGAGCTAGGAATAGAGCTCGCCGCCGGCCGGCTGGTTGCCTCGCCTCGACTGTTCCTCCCCGCGCTGGCCGCACCTCCTCTTCCCGCCTGGTCACGCCAAGCAGCGGCAAACCGGATCTCGACCGTGATGGAGATGGGGGCAGAGAGCTCGCTCCACCACGGCCCCCTCGAGAGCGCCAGGGAAGCTTTGCCGCGGCCGCCTCGAGTGCGTGGGAGCCCGGCGGCCAGCATGGGCGCCACGGAGACTGCTCGCTGCCGCCTCGAGTACCGTCCTCCTCCTCCATGGCTGGCACGACCGCGGGCTCCGGCGCCGGGCGGCCATTCGACAATCGAGCTCCACCGCACGGTGTCTGGCACGCTGCAGATCAAGTTCTCCGACGACTTCCTCCTCGCGGATGGCGACAAGGGGCGAGGACGATGATGAGGCTGATGCAGCTATGCAGGAGGAGAAGCAGTAGCCCACCAAAGATTTGCATCTAGGAGAGAGAACGACCCAGATTTGGGGTTCCTCTCGCGTTGGATGCAAAATAGGTCTTGTGTTTATCTTTTCTGTTTGAGCTTGATTTTGCTACCCAAAACATTGTACACGACGTATTTATGCATTTGTGTTGCCTTCTTGGAGATAGTCTAAGTACTAAGGGAGAATGTTAAAAATGCATACATGCATGGCTAGAGATAATGGAGACCTATACAACCGCTAGAGATAAAGATAGAGTTTAAAAATAAAAAAGAATTAAGCCTAGTATAACAAGTTTTAGTATAACTAATACTGTATTCCAAACACTAGTGCAGAAATGGTTTTTACAGACACCTCTTATTTCTTTCAAGGACAGCTTACTTAGCAAACCGTTTGTAACTCTAGTGGTGGTTCTATTAAGTAATTATTATTAAAAAATTATTTATTTTTAAGAACAGTTTGTTTAAGAGAACTGCTTCTGAAAATATGATTTTTAGGGACAATTGCTCAATCATCTCTAAAAATCATTTATTTTTATAATCATTGATATAGTAGCGGTTTTTAAACCATGAAGATCGTTTTTACCGTTAGTACAAATTTGTACTATATATTGAAATCTTGCCCTCCTATCTACCTACAAATTGGTGAGTGTTAGGTGCACCTCTAAACCTCTTTAGTTCAAGTATTTATACTACTTCTCCAAACTTTTTGAAAAGTAGTATAAATATTTGAACTAATGAGGTTTGGAGGTACACCTAAAGGTTACCTTTTGCACCTCTACCCTCCTATATACCTGTATGTACCCTCTCAGGGTCAATGCAACTAACAATGAATTTATAACTAATCTTTCCACGCTTCACCCTCTCAATATCTGACATCAACGCATGTATATACTGAAACAAAACAGCAAACGCTGAATTATGTCTTTTGTGAAACCATAATAAAGAATGAAATATACCGTGTTATCGAGCAATATATGATAATTTCATCTTTTGTTAGAATATATCTCATCGATAAAAAAATGGTATCATTTACATATTACAGGTAGCCCAATATACAAAGCCAAATTCGGCATAACTACAACATATCCAGTCTTAGCTCTAATTAACATGCTCCCCGGTCATCTTGACGACTTCACTTGGCCGTAGGGATCAGTCCAGGAATGGTCCTCCGCAGCAGCCACCTCCCATCTCCTGTTGAACACCTGCATCTCCTTGAACGATCGCAACCTCACCGCGGCCCGCCCAGCCGACGACGACGGCGTCGCCGTGCCCGTGCCGCCGTCATCACTGAGCAGCATGGGGACGCCGCGGTGGAGCACGTACTCGCTGTCGACGACGCCAACACTGAGAGCGCGGTCGCCCCGCGCGCAGTATCCGAGCCTGTAGTCGAGCCCCCAGCCGTGGATGAGGTCGTTCTGCAGCATTCCCCACGCGCACCGCCACGCCGCGCGCGAGAACACGGGCACCATCACCTCCACCCACCCGGCGCACGGCGGGCCGGCGCTGTCGCCGTCGCAGCGCGCGTCCCGCACGCGCCGGTGCACGCCGTCCGCCGTCGCCCGCAGCGCGCGCGCCGTGATGGCGTGGTGGATCTCGGAGCGGCGGTCGAGCGCCGGCTGCGACACCTCGAGGCTCTCCCTCCGTACGACGCCGAGGTACCGGGCGGGGTCGAAGGCGTCCACCTCGATGTCCTCGTCCCACACGAACACGTAGTCGTACTCCGCCACCACGTCCGGGTGCAGGAACCGCTTGGCGAACCACCACTTGGTCTGCCCGCGCGCCGCCACGTGCACGGCGCGGCCCGACCACTCCAGGTCGCCCCACTGCTCCACCGCGCCGTCGTAGTGGAACAGCATCACCGTGAAGTCGGCGGCCGGGAACTTAGACACCAGCTTGTCCACGACCGCCTTGTTCTTGATCCCCACGGGCACCGCCAGGAGGCTCTTCTTGGGCTTTGTTGGCGCTGCGGCGTGCATCCGCTCGGGGTCGCCGGCCAGGGACGGTTCCATCTCCAGGTTGGTGGTTTCATGGACGAGTCCCCTTGGCAGCGCCGGCGGCGGCGGCTTGTGCTGTTGGTTGGCGAAGTCGATGCTGCTGCTGGCTTCTTCTTCGATGACCTCGAGTCGAAGTATTTTGAGCGGAAGGAGGCGATGATTGTTTACAAGGACGACGCCCTGTGCCGGCGTGTTGTCGCCGGCCCTATGATGAAGTGTGGCGACGCCGCCGGCGACGACCAACAGCAGCGCGAGGAAGATGAGCGCCGCTGCGGATCCGATGCTGCGCAGGGAGAGGGAGAAGCGTTTCGCGCTTGACGAGCCCATGGCTGCTGGAGCAGTGTTGCGGGATGCGAAATTGGGAAGGGAGGTTACCGCGGTTCGTAATTAAATAGGCCCGTAGGGAATCGAGTGCAACTCGAACTTGGGTTCAGAATTCAGTTGGGAGTCCAATTTCGGACAATCACAATTCACAAGTCGGTTACCCTTAGGGCTTGGTGAACGTTGTACTTTCTGTAAATTCTCTGTGTTTTTTTAATGCATTTTCAGTTGGCTCCTCCTGTTCCTAATAAAAAAACACCTCACGGCTCAGGGACGGACCTACGCACATGTACACGACATTTTTTTTCTTTCATTCAGTGGACCTGTGTTCTAGGGATAGGACTGTCCAGTGAAACGCTAGTCAGCAGTGATCAAATCCTAGTACTCGCATATAGGTAGGATTTGCGTACGTGTGATTATAGAGATGAGTGTGCGTACGCGTTGTGAGCGTTTGCGTTGTACTGTCTCAAAAAAAAATCAATCAAAGTTACTCCCTCCAAAGTAGCAGTAATTTCTAATTTATTATAATTTTTTAATGCATAGTTTCTAGACACAGTATATATATCTTTATATTTACTTACCTAAAAAAAAAAAGTAACTTGGAACTAGTAAATAGTAAATAAAGTAGGACTTGGAACTAGTAAATAGTAAATAAATTAGGTAAAAAATTATTTTAAGATGGTAAGCAAATATATGTATACACTTGTAATTATTTCTGTTCTTTTCTACAGGTCACATTAGCTTTGTTCTAAGTTCTCCCATGCAGAGTCGCAGGCAGTGCCTCAGATGAAAGCACGGACAATATTATGAAAGTTTTTCTTATATAGAATCTAAAACAAAATATCTTTCGTCATGGACCTATATATGTTTTTTAAAAAATCGATGGTCAAAATACAAATATTTTACCTAAGAACAAAACTAGTATAAAATGAAAATAAAAACAAGAGGAGTACATCACATCTGAATATAAGGTTCAACTGCTTGGTATCAAGCAGGAAAGGGATAGCAAAAGGGTGAGCATACATGGTGTTGCTCACCGTTGGTTTAACAGCTGAAGAAGATCTTTAGGCACTTAGCGGATGACCTCTCAAACAAAGCTAATAACAAAATAAAATGAGAGTAAAAATAATAAATTATACATGGACACAAATAGCTGCTGACCTACTTCAAACAACTATAGCCGAAGATTTAAACCTTGCCTAGACACCTATCCCATGTAACCTTGTTATCAAACGAACTCTCTTAAGTAATTTGCACTATGCATTTGTTTGGTTTCATAGACCTTGTCAAACCGAACGCCCCCAAATAATTCGCATTACGACATTGCCCCAAATAATTCGTATTACGACATTGTTTGGTTTCACAGAAATTAGAAGGGATTAAGTGAGATTGAAGAGGGTCAAATCCCCTATAAATCAAAATCCTCCACAATCTTTCAACAGTCCCCTCTCCCCTGGGGTAGGAAATTAACCCAACAAGCCCTACATGGGAAGATGATAACAAGATGGAGAAAGCTGAAGTCTTCTGCTTGCGATTGTATCACCACGAGTCATCTTGCTAAATGCAGTGTCCTTGTTACACAGATTAACCATGTCATTTGTAAGATTGTAACACCCTATGGGAATCAATTCAGCAATCGCTTCACTCCTTGGTTTGCTGTTGTTACCGAACTGGCCAATATGCGTGTGTTAACAGCTGAACACAAAATTTTAGTGTGATCATTCAGACTTCCGAGAGACTATCGTGCAAGCATATTGAAGTACGAAATAAGTTATTCCCAGCAATGGTGTATTTGGTGAAATTTCACCTTCTGATTTTTCACGGTATACATGCATTCTCAATATGACATGTTGGGGCGTTGAGCATTCCATTTTGTGTGTCTATTTCTTACAAAAAAGGAACACATTTCGAAATGGAAGTGTTGGGCTATTTACAGCAACTCGGTGACGAACGGCAAACCACTAAAATGGATGGCCTGCCTCATCGTGCACGATTGGATGCCAAAGACCAGATGATTATTATTCTTCCGGAGGTGATGGTATCTCAGTACATTACAAATGTGTACCAAGGTCGCACTGCTTAGTCACTAATGTTGCACACTGACAAGAACTTTTGAACTGCATTGTGGTACTGAGTCCCCTGTGGATGCATAAGATAGATGCTTACAAAGAAAAAATGGAGAAATAATATAATACAGCCTCAAGCCGTCAACTATATACAGTAGAAGTTTTTTTTTTTTTGAGTAGAACTATATACAGTAGAAGATTAAGTACCTCCCAATAGAGTTGATTGCAATCGGTGCACTTCCAGAACTCCAGATTTCGGTTGAACAAGCACGAGGGAATAACCTGGAAACCTTTTGAGGCTTCAACAGCTTCCTCTAGGGTAAGTGGTTTCTGAATAAAACTACCATTGCATTTTGTGCACCTAGACATAAGTTGGTCCTCAGAGATCTTTAATTGGAAGGTATTAATGACCTAAACAAGCAAATTAATAAACTCATCAGTTAGCCCCCAAATCTTTGCAGCTTCTCTGCCTACTCAAATAGAAACATTAGAAAACAAGTACAGTGCCCTTAATAGAGCTTCCTACGTAAAATACAATTTCCACTCAAGCACTCCTGATATGTGCTACCAGTTCACAGGTGATAATTGGTACCTTCATGTGGTGAAACATCATTCTTTGTGAGAATGCTGTGCATCCAAATCAAATGTGCTAGGAGAAAAAAAAACACCAAAACACCGACTTGATGTACTGTAATATTTGAAGGGACGAATTCTCTGCACCATCGTGGGTTCAAAAATGCCAAGGTTGTGTTGCTAACATGTAGCCTCAGGGCTCACTTATCAACCTCACATGTCATGGAATTTATGATCTTTAAGATGGTACTCAACCTATTGTTCTCTATTTATACAATCCCAGTTCTTCATCATTACATTTTATAGGTTCCAAAACTTTATGAAAATTCCTTGAATCAATTGAGGAAATATCATGTGATCTTTTTTTATCCAGTTATAAAGAATGGGTGGCTAATAAAGGAATTAAATTAAGCTTTAATTAGTAAACAACAGTTAATAAAAGTAAACAGCAATTTGCCATTTATATTGATTCTTGCTAGAAACTACTCAAAACTCTTTGGTCTAACTTTGGATTGGTCCACACAACTGCAGTTGAAAGGTTCTCTCTCCTCGGTTGAGCTGATAGTGGAGCATTTACTGTTAGAATTATGATTTATTAGGTGCTACATAATCATAGGTTAACCAACAAGGAAGCTAAACTTTCCTTCAATTTGATAACCAAATCTATGGTGTAAACAATATAACCAACATAAGAATGAGCCATGTGAGATTTATCATTAACTTGTGAAAAATGTTGTATAAATCATATTTAAGATGGAAAAGGTCAAAATATGGACAAACCTCTGCTAGTTGATCATGTTTGAGCAGGCTTTTCACTCTGTATACCTGGTTACCTGCTAAATATTGATATTTTAAGAGCTTGGCATCCCGTGTTAATAATATTCTTCCTTCCTTGTATGTTTGATTTAATAGATCCCTACAGGTGAGTAAAATAGGCAGAGAGCAGCACAAGAAAAGGTAAATGAGGACTATCAATTGCAATTACATTAAGAATGTTCCAAAAATATCACAGAAAGTATAGGGAAGACCTTGGTTCAGGTTTCTTTGAAGATGGAATTGCAGCATCCATTCCAACACATCGCAAATGCTTAGCTAGGCCCTCAATCTGTTCAAATTTATTGTAAAGTCAAATCCAGCAGTTTGTGAACAGGGAACATAATTGACTCATATGGTGTTAAGTTTTTGTTAAACCTAAGTTCATCTTATTCACGCAGAGTGGTAATAAAAAAAATTATGAATTGTACACTTAGGGTTAACGAGAACAGGAGAACCTACCATCACATCACACAAGAACTTCGGGTGCCCATCCCCACCAATGGAAGGATCCCATGGAGGGGGGCCCTGCCATTCACTACTGCAATCTACTTTATCTTTGCATTTGGCATTGGCAGAAATCTTCAGTTTTTCTTTTCGTCTTGAGGCACGTGGTTTTGCATCAGATTCTGTCAATATTATCTTCTCACCATACTTGGATACTATGTATATCAGACAACTACCCGAGCAAATGTCATATCCAGAAGAACAGAATTCTATCACCACTGGTGAGCAATGCTTGTCTGAAGTAAGTTCTACTGTAGATGCACATTTTCCTGTAATAGAATTGTCAGTAAAAAAATAAGAAATGAAGCCAGAAATAGAAAAAATCATTCTTGGTACTAGATGACTTTCAAATCTAACAAAAAAATTGCTTAGAGAAAATAGAAAAGAAATTTAAAATGACAACTTAATAAGAATTACCTTCTGCTGTGATCTTTTTTTGGAACAGATCAAATATGTCTAGCAAGTAGTAGGCATCCGATGCAGCATATTGTATTTGCCCTTCACTCAAGGGGCGGCATGACCAATCACTACACTGGAGTTCCTATAAAAGAAAAGGGCAACAATAATAATTAAGCAAATCAACACCAATGCTTTCAAAGACATTGCTAGTGTTGTAGATCCTTGGCTGGGCAGGAAGGTCATGCTCAAATTTGGCTCACAAACTTAACTGAAAATAAGCTATTCCAAGACAAGATATGGTCAACTTCAAGCTTATATTGCATTTGACTACTGGGAATATAAATAAGCATAAAAGCACACTATTTTGGCCAGTCGCCGTAGTAGTGTGTTTCTAGGGAGCAGTAGTATCCGTGAACAATACACAGCTCTATTGTGTGTTCAAGTTAAAAAGAGCATAATCATGCCTGTCATGTGTAACTATGCTTCCATGCAAGATGAGCCAATCTCTTGACAAATGAGCTGAGCTTGTGCACCAGAATATCTCAACCTACTTAGCCCAATATCTATTTATGGCACCCAACTAACTGTAATTCTTGAACATGCTGAACACTAGTGTTGTAGTGCTCAATCCTTTTCATGATTTTGATAATGGAAATCACCTCGATGAACCAGGTCCATGCTGGAACACGTTTTCCTTTAATTTGGATGGCTCAAGCGACAAAGCGCTTGGCATTTTAGTCGATCAGGTGCGTGTTGACCCTTACTGAGGACAATAACCATTATCAAAACCAGAAGAAAGGCTACCAACAAACTCAAGCAGACAAGAACTTTCAAAAGGATAGATACTGATTTGAAAACAAGGAACAGTAGCCTTATTTAGCAAAGCCACATAGTTTTGGACAGTATAACCTATGTGTTCTGCACTCTCTTGTGAAGTACAAGTCCTTAAAAAAGAATAACCTCAATGAGTACATAACACTTCTGATAAATTAAGGGTCCAAAATGAAGGTAAGACATCTTATCAACGCTAACCTTGGATAAAAAGACACTGAGCAGCTCCTCACAAATAGTTGCCAAACTCTTCGTCTCCTTTGGAAGCTTCTTCTGCCTGTCATGGCCCTTGAGATAGTAATAAATGGTGGTGACATCCAAGAAAGGCTCCACCTTGCAGAGAGGAATACCAGCATGGTTATCTTAATATAGAGCGAACAATGCTCATCCAAAAATCATGAGAATCAAATAGAAAGGGTAAAATCCTAGAAATACTCTCTGAATATAAAAATAAACAACTGTGAAAGATTAGCACACTTATTTTCAGGTAGCTACGCCTAATATATCCACAGTGATAATTCAGTGTATTAACTAGGAGCTTCGAATCAAACTATGATGAGTAGATGATGTATTATGCTGATAGCTCAGTAATTGGGGAGATAACTCTGTTGTAGAGGATGAAATGCAAGTATGGAATAAGCCCTAGACTTTACCCTGCAATCAAGGATGAATTGCAGGTATGAACTCAGTCCTAGACTTTGCAGGAAAAGGGAATGCAATGTGGATCATAAGATGCAATGAATTAACACATGGTCACATAATTGGCAGTCTATCGCTAAAGTTTGATTGGTATTTGATTTTTGCTCGCTTTGTTGGAGCAGCACAAAAAGACCCTTAACTTTTTTTATATACAATGGATGTAAAAATATACTATTAGGCCCATGTTCTCTAAAACCTCTGTTGAACAAGGGTTGAAACTAGTTATTTTGAAAATAATTTCATCTGAAAACGTGCAAGCCATAACAATCACTAGCTATGCAATTGTGATGGCTAAGCTGCTAGCTATAAGCATTTCCGGAGCTCAATTCCTTTCCCACAGAAGAGCTGCTAAATCCAGAGGGGTTGATCCCGTAGAATTTGGTTCTAAAGTTTAAGCAAGCAGTTCAAAGTTTAAGCATATCCCAGCACAAGAGTACCAATTACGAGGGGATGACTAACCTAATCCCAATTTGGAAGTTTACATCAATGTTGCTCCAAGGAAATGAATGTGATGAGGCTTGCCACGACATTTGGTCAACACGCCCTTACCCTATCAAATCCAGAGCTGCGCCCAAGTGCGGCGGAGAATGTGGAGGAAAGGTACACCAGGTCCTGCTTAAACCTGAACCCCAGCTTCAGCGCATCAGGCCGCTCGAACAGCTCTCGCAGCGGCGCCCACAGGTCGGCAAGCGGCACGGAGAGCAGGTCGACGACAAACACCTCGGTGCGCTCGCCCTCACCTCCGTCGCCGAAGCGGCAGGCCACCTGAAGCAGCGTCACCGTCGGGAACTTCGGCGGCGCTGGAGCTGTCTCGGACGCCGGCGTCGTGGCGTCGCCCAGGGCCGCAGGGGCGGCAGCGGCAGCGGTAGGGCTACCGCGGCGGCGCGGTTTCCATTCCGCGTCGAGGGCGACGACGCGGGCGGCGGCGAGGGAGCGGAGTAGGAAGGCGAGTTCCGGAGGGGACCCGCCGCCGGTGACGAGGTGCACGGCGAATGGAGGCGGTGGCGCCGGCGCGGGGTCCATCAGTGCGGGAGGCGAAGGTGAGCACGACTCGTGCGATGGGAAATGGGGGCGGCCGCACCTGCGCCTATAACGTGCAAGCGGCGGTGTACGGGTGTTTTTTTTTAAAAAAAATGGTGAAATCTTTATCTATCTATATTTTCTTATAAAACTAATCTCCACTACAAGTTTTATCTCAACATGCAAATCATCTACATGATCTTTCACTAACCATCCACATCAACACCCACTAAATAGTAATAGCAATGTAATTCCTCTAACTTTCAACCTTTTAATACAACTAATTTTGATAAGAATGGATATAAAAACATATAGATGATTTATAACATGTATACAATACTTTAGGTCCAACTACCACCTCTAGCCAATATAGTACCAGCCAGACAGAGCATTATTTCTAAAAGTCTCGCAGCAATGCGCGGCTTATCTTCTTGTTACAAATACGGTAGTAGATCGTATCTGCGTGATTACGCTGTGCAAACAATCAATCTGGCCAAACAATTTTTATTTTTAAGAATTTGGTGGAAAAAAAAACATGCATCTTCTCGGCGTAATTCTCGAACAAGATGTATAATACTCTCTCTATCTTAAATTATAAGTCATTCCAAGAATTTTAAAGAGTCAAAGTTTTCAAGATTGATCAAATTTAATAATAAGATAATAATATATATGACACCAACTAAGTATTATTAGATTCTTTATTAGTTATATTTTTATTGTATACCTATTTGATGTCATAAATCTTTGTATATCTCTCTATAATTTTAGTCAAATTTAAAAAAAATTAAAATTGACTCTTCAAAATTCTTGGAATAATTTATAATTTGGGATGGAGAGAGTAAGAAAATACTTTCTGTGAATGATTTAAAATAAAAGGGTAATACTTTTGCAAACTACAATGACAATGAATTTCTGACCTACCTCTATTAATATATGGCATTGAAGTTGTAAATCAAATTTACACTATTGATATACTGATTTATGCAAATAAAAAAAACACCCTCAATGTGAGATCGTACATTTCTAACCTAACCGAACCTGGCTGGACCAGTCAGTCAGGCTACATTTCTTCTTCTTTTCCCAAAACTTTCTATCTTAAAGCCTCGATCGGTTGGGCGGGGAACAATTTCAGCATCCGGCTTCCTTCAATAATTTACGAAGCATTGGAGCTATTTCCACCTAGGTTGGGTTAGATGGGGTCATGAATCAAAAATTATGACCTGGCACACTGGAGGGTTGGTCGGATAAGATGACGCATGATAAGTCTACCAAACAGAAAAAAAGGTTTTCATAGGGTACAACACCTTAGCATAGCGTGTCCTTATCTAGTTTCAAAACTTTTCGTTTGAGAAAAAAATTCAAAAGTGTTTAACTTGGACAAATATTATTATCAATTGTTTTTTTTCTTTTTGCAAACGTACAAATCTTTGGAAATTGGTGACCAAAGTCAAAAGTGTTTACCTTGGGCAAACATGAATGGATCGAAGGAAGCAGCTCCCTTTCTCATCCCTCATCTCTATAAATCTGTCATATTAGGGAAGATTGTGTTGTTTTCTTAATCCAGCAGCTCCCCAATAGCCTCTCCTTTTTATGGTGATCACAAAATGTCGGTGCTAAACCGGCGGTTCTAGTACCAACGAGTAAATTTGTGTGCGTGCTCCCAACTCGGATGGTGTGCAAGATGGTCACAAGGAAGACTTGTATTATCTTGCACCGGGGTGCTTGTAGGTAGGGGTGTACAAGCGAGGTGGAGAGAGGAGGCTGGTCCCAAGTCTCGTGAAGATGAGTGTGTGAGCACATGTGCTAAGGAGATTGCTAGACTCGTGCGTAGTCGATTGACTTGTGTCTAGACCAACCGTCTTGCACATCGATTAATTCCCTTTTTCCCCTCCTTTTTGAGGACCCCGTCCTCCCCTTTTATAGCCGCAAAGGGAGGAACGGGCTTATAGTCTGATGTCTGAATAGGTGAGACGATAGTGGGCGCCGCCTCTTCCCGACCGAGGCCTCGGAGCCGGTGTGGGCGGCGGCCTTCTCTTACACGGCCCCGTGCTGCCGATTCGAGGCGCCGTTACGTGGAGTCGGCTCCTCGACCCTAGCAACGGGGGGGCGTCATGGTGAGCGTATCCGGGCGTTGTGGTCGCCAGAGCTTTGATTCATCCCCTGGTCCGAAGCTTCGAGGGCCGTGGCGTTGTTGTTGTCGTATACGGCGTGGCGGCCGCAGATATACCGTCACGGAAACCATCTCCGCTTTGCCCGGGCTCTGAGACCCGGGCGTACAACGGCCGGGGCTCGAAGACCCGCCCCGTCTGGGTTGGCGTCGTCGTCGAGCTGCGGTGTCACGTCGTATCGAGACTTACGGGATGGGACCTGTTATAGAGGTTAGTCATCATGACGCCCTATAGTGGCGAGGCATGGCCGTCCTTTGTAGGGGTAGCGTAATCATGAGCGAGGCGTAGGGTTGTGGCGGGGCGGCTCCCATCTCTACCGAGGGGATCGGCGTCGGTCGACCAGAGCCTTGTGGGAAGGGGCGGCGGATACACGTCAAAGTGCAGAGCCGAGGTTTGACCGGGGAGGTGCGGTGCGTCTGTCAGAGGCCCTAGCACGGGGCTCCGGGCCGGGGGACGGAAAAGGGCTCGTCAAAGCGTTCCTAGAGGGGTTCGGGCGAGGCAGGCGTTAGCGTCTGTCCAGGCCTCGGCGTAGAGGCTTCCGGGCAGGGCGGTAAACAAGCGCCCGTCAGAGGCCTCAACGTAGGGGGCTCGGGCAGGGCGGAAAACAAGGCCGTCAAAGGGCCTCGGCGTAGGGGGGCTCGGGCCCGGGCGGAAGCTTTACACGCCTACCGTGGGCTCAAGCTAAGGGGGCTCGGTCGAGGCTGCCGGCGGCGTCTTTGGGCCTGGCAGCCATGCTTAGTTACCATGTAGCCTAGCCTTTGCGTTTGTTGGGCCTAAGCTGTTTGGAGGGCCCTTATTTTGGTCCCCTCGACAGTAGCCCCAAACCTTGAATGAGTGAGTATACTCGTTCGGAGGTTGTGGTTTCCCAGCCAAGTTTTTGTCGGGCGTTGTTAGATGTTTCGATTTTTACGCCGGTACGCCGCTTAACAAAGACCCGGCGGTGTAGCTCGAGGCCTCGGAGGGGGGGTGAACAACCCTCCGAGGGCTTGCATGTGTTACGGATGTGTTTGTGGCTTGTGAGAGGCGTAGCACGTCTCTTGCAAAACCTCTACCCCCCTGGGGTTTGCACATGTCTGGTGAGGGTGCTTGCTTGTCTCAGAGGCTATATTCTCCCGGAGGGGCGCGCTGAGTGTAACCCCGAGGCTGGGAGGAGTGTGGGTGCTTCTCCGGGGCTTGTGCGTGTTCTGCCGAGTGTTTCCGTCGTGTGCCGATCCCGGGCCCGTCGGCTCGTCAGGGAGGCATGGCGTAGTTAGGTGGCGTTCCCGGCCTTGGCCACTATGCGGGGGTAGCCCCCGAGCCCGCTTCTGGCGTGTGGCGGCCGGTCGGTATTTGGTCGTTAATTTCGTAAGACGCCTCACGCATCCCTTCCGCAGGGAGGAGGGTGGATTTTGTCATCTTTGTCGACGGCAAAAGCCGCACACAACTAGATCCCGTGAGCTGTTAACGGGTAAATCCAAGTGGAATGCTTGTGCCCCCGTTCGCTAGGGGTTGGCTGGGCCCAGGCCCATTCCATTAGAGCCTGCAAGGTATGTCGAGGCGGGGCCGGGTCCCGTCCGCCCGTCCCGAGGGCTCGATGCACTCCCCGGGATCCCCCTAACTCAGTTGCCTCGGCTGGCCTTGGATCTGGCGTCGGACGATCCCTGTTTGTGTGCGGCTGAACTGTATGAGTCCGTCAAGAGCCATCCCACGACTCTGTTGCCCCGAGGCGGTCAAGTCGAACCCTTTAATGGGCCAGCCACGAACCTCTGGACCGTAATGGGCCGTCGCCGAGCTCCTTCCGAAAGGGGAAGGAAGCGCTTCGCCATGGAAATCCCGTCGTGGGGACGTGGGCACGTCTTTTTTAGGCGTCCTCTCGGGGCCGGTGAAGGCATCGCCCGCGCCACACATTCTGAGAAAGAGGTGGTGGGCCCCCCCGGCTGAAGCGGTTCGGCCCCTTGCCGCTTCGTGTGCGTGGTCCCACGGGGGGGGCGTGGCGGTGGCGTGTGCAGCGGCCCCGCCCAGGCGCAGCGCCCCGCGTCAGGTCCCTCGGGGTTCCGTGTGTCGGGGATCCTATGCGGAGAAAAACCCCGTACCGTGCGTGAGGCGCCGCGAGCCGTGTGTGGCTGTGGCGCCCAGCGTCTTTGGCGCTGAGTCTCCGTGCGGCGTGCACACTTAGTAGGGAATCCCGGTAGCGATCGCGCGTGAATGCCGGGTAGATGAACCAAGGCCAGGGGTTTAGAGGTATAAGTACTTTTACAGGCGTGGCGGCGTTTGGCTTCCTTCTCGCCTTCCTCGCCCTTGCACCGCCTTAATTCCCTCCGTCATCGCCATACCGCCGGCGCCGAGAAAAAGAGAAAAAAAGGGCGAGAGGAGAGAACTCACTGCACCCGCCGGCCCGCCGTTGCCATGGCGTCAAGACCCGAGATCATCGGCGTGGAGGAGTGGGAGGCGAGTTCCGACGCTGCCGAGGCGGTGGCGCTCGTGGGGAAGGGCTTCTCCGCCCTGCGGCCGACAACGCCTCGTCGGAGTGGATAGTTCCGCCCGGCCCGACCATTGTCCCGCACCCGCCACCGGGATACGTCGTGAGCTTCACGGCGTTCCATGAGAACGGGTTCGAATGCCGGTGGGTCGATTCTTGAGGGCCATCTCGAGTATTACGGCTGGAGCTGCAGAACCTCAATCCCAACTCCATCACGCACATGGCGGTGTTCGTCGCCTGTGCGGGGCTATCTCGGGGTCGAGGCCCACCGGGACCTCGGCTCCACTTCTTGAGGGCGCCCTCTACCTCAAAGGCATCGAGAAGAGGAAAAGGACGTCCCGTCCGCGCCGGGGGCTGCATACTTGCCCGATTGCGGGCTCGCAACCGGGATTCCTACATCCCGTGGCTTCGCCTCTTCCAACCAACCGCGGTTGGCGCTACGCGGGGTTCTACCTCGGGCGACTTCGGTCATGATCCCCGCTTACAGGGAGGGTGTTCGGCGTGGAGCCGAGGTGGAAGGAGGAGATTATCCTGGAGAGGATTACCCACCGAAGAAGGGTGTTCCCGCGCTTTGAGGCCAGACGACCCACAAAAAGGGGTTGGATCGTCGATCGTCATTCTTTGCCTTCCACAGGCGAGTCCTCGCCCCTTATGGAGAGGCGACCCCGCATTTGACATGAGGGAAGCCAGCCCTTGGGCCGGGCGAGGATGTCGTCCGTCGACCTTGAGTACTCCGAGGTCGTCGAAGGATCAAGAAGGCGGCGGCGGTGACAGTCTCCAACCTCTACAAGGTTGCGATGCACCTCCACCCGGATGCCATCTCCGTGGTAAGTTTATTGCTTGAGGCTGGGATGCTTTCATGTGCGACAAACCTCCTCTTGTCTTTGCGCGCCCGGCATAGAGGAAGAGGGACTCCCAAAATGATGCCATGACCACGAAGACACCCTCAATACCACTTCCGGATGATGATGATGATGAGGATGACGAGGGGGGTAGGATTACGACTTCCTCGGCTTCATGTGGCATCCTTGGATGAGACTTCAGTGTGTTATCTTGTTGTCCATCGGGTAAAAAGTCAAATGTTGGTTTCGCCCCGGTTCTAAATCTTACGGTGATGTGCCTTTTTCTCTAGTTGAGGTGGGCGGCGTTGCTAGAGAAGTAAGCTATCTTTCGGTACAAGACTAGCATGTATGTTTTTCGGGCCTCGGCCTCGACTAGTCTTCAGGGCAGGGTAATTAAGCGTGTTGAGCCTAACATAGTAGGTGGGGCCACAATTGTGACACCCCTCCCGTGAAGAGGGGGGTGGTCGCCATGGCCGTTGAAGGACGCCACCATAATTACCGCCCTTCATTCCACAGAGGCCACCTTGGCCGGGCGTGTATGGAGGCGTGACCCCTTCGGGGATAGATGAGCCCCTCTGGCCCGTCTAGTAAGGATTGTCCGCGCCCTTTGACCAGCCTTAGGTCGGTGGCTCGGACCCGCCCCCCGGTGCGGCTGAGGTGGCGAGAGGATCGCTTTGTTGAAGGGTGAAGCGGGCCTCACCGAGGAGGCGGCGGCTAGAAAGTGTTGCAAAGCCGGGATGGGTTTTCCGGCATCACATTCTCCCCGTATTTTCTTTGAATTTTTGGGGGACGATCCCGTAGTGTCTTCGGGCCGAGACACCTCAAATCAATTCTTCTTTTCGGCGAGCCTCGACTCCGGCGAGCGATTGTTCCAACCGCCCGGTCACTTTAGGGTGAGTATCTCTCCTTCTTTTTAAGTCTTCCATCGTTTTTGTTTCATTTCTTCCTCAACGAAGTCCCGCCCTTCAACGCCACTACTAATTTTTGGTATTTTATGATTATATAAAGTAGACTCAAAAATGGTTGGTATATAATTACTAGACGATCCCCTAGTCACTCTTGAAGATTACTAACCCTTTTCATCCCCCCGCTAGTTCATAACATGAATTTATATTGTTGTTCTGCATAAATACTCCAGGCCAAAACTATAAGGAATATAAATATAAATAATGGAGTTAAAGCGGTCGGCTAATTATCAATTGATTACCTTTTCTGAGGTTGTCTAATTTACCTTCGGAAAAGCTATGTTTTTTTTTTATTTCCATTTTTATGTGAAACTATGTGGACATGATAAGGAATAATACCTAAGGAGTATCCACGCTGGGGCTTTGAGGTCACAAGATAAATAAAGATTTTTATTATTTTTAATATAATCAGAAATATCATAATTAAAAATAATCATTGAGCATCTTACTAGTCATTTAATGGGATAGCCATTGGATAACTGGGAATAGGTCTATAACTCTAGAAGTCAATTGAATAACTCTAAGTGTGCAACTACCCATCATTGCCCTCGTCATCATTGCATGTAAGCGGTGGGGACGCTTCACCTCCTTAGCTTCTTTCCCTTGCTAACTCTTACATCTTTGTTTGGACTTCTAATCGGCTAAGATCTCGTAAACTTCCTTGCTGTCGGGACCACACGCCGCGTCGAGGTGCGCGTTCTCTTCTTTGTGGCCGCTTCATATTTCGACATGGTCTTTCATCTACCATTGTACATATGGATAGCGGGCGCATGAATTCAATAAGATCGCGTTGCTTCTAGACATATAATCAAAGTAAACGCGCCAATATATTTAGGTTGGAGTCTGTGGACCCAATGGAATAAAAGCGTTAAGAACTAGATCTAGGACCGCCTTTTCCCAAGCGCGGGGAATCCGATGAAGAACTCCACACATGTCAAGGACTACCAGCTAATCCTGAACTAGAGGCTCTATATTGAACTTGAATTCTTACCATGTTTGATCCCTTGAGACCTTGAGGGAACCTTAATGATTAGTCCGCCATGCCCTCATATTTGTCATGTTGGGATGCGCGCATCATATACTGCTTTGACGGTTGGGGCGGTCGAGGAACATTCCCGAGGGAGGTGGTCCGCTTTGTGCTAGTGCATTCAGGAGGAGCCGCCCTCTCTTGAATCGGATCGTTTACGTCTCGGACCGCCGGGACCCTCGGAAGGGTCCTCCTCCATCTTATTTGCGTTCTATTGTTCTTCTCTATGTCTTTTTCTTGGCGACTCCGGATTTCATGATAAAGTTCTTGAAACTTCGGTGGGAAGCGGGCGGCAAGTTCATGCGGTCGGCCGAAGACCTGCCTTTTCCATGACCCGTGCGCTCTCGCCCCATCTTCTCGAGGGACCTCCACGGCGTGTTGAAGGTATTATAAATACTCATGACGAATCCTTACCTTGACACGGGCACCCGAAGGCGACTAACCCGGCTAGTTACAGTGCGTCTCGGGACAGCGAGTTGTCTGGGAGAAATCGCTTGATTTCTGGTGAGGCCGACCTCGACAGGCGCTCCACCTTGAGGAGGCAAGCCCGTGCGCACGAGTTAGCTACCGGAGCAGGGAGGCAGGCCTCCGCCTCCTTGTCTCGGGACTTGAAGGTTGAGGCCTCGAGGCCGAGGCTTGAGAACACCCTCTTGTCGAAGGCCACGGAAGGGCGGTCGTCGGGGCTTCGACCAGCTCAGGCCGAAAAGAATGATGAGGGGCGGCGCTTGTCGAGGGTCACCGTGGGACCTTGACGGAAAACATTGAACATGGATCTTGACCACCAGCTCTTTATCAATGATGTCACCATGGTGCGGGCGAGCTTGGTCAAGCCGAATGAGGTCAACGAGCTCCATGTGCATTTGGCGGAGGAGGTGGTGCAAAGCGGAAGGTAAGTCTTGTGTTTGGGCAATCATATCCCTCGCTTTCTTCTTTGAGATTGATTGACCTGGCGGATGTAGAGGCGAGGAGGAAGTCGTCGAACAAGCGGCGGCCCTTGGTGCGGTGCGGGCGGCCTACTCCTCG
Organism: Chrysopogon serrulatus; assembly: GCA_015844335.1. Classification (NCBI taxonomy): domain Eukaryota; kingdom Viridiplantae; phylum Streptophyta; class Magnoliopsida; order Poales; family Poaceae; genus Chrysopogon; species Chrysopogon serrulatus. Next base: position 136,621 of record JADLZL010004990.1, on the reverse strand, counting down.
GCCAATATGCGAGGCGAGCTCGGCGTCTGAAGGAGAAGGTCCGAGCCGTTTGCACGGTGGTCGAGCCGGCGAACCCGCCGGCCAGCGATCCCAATTGGGCCCTGGGCGTTGCCCAGGCAGTGGGCGTAATAAACGGCCCCGCCCTTGATCCGGCCTCCGGACCGGCGTGTCGCTCACACCATAAGCGATGACCCTCTCTCACTACGACCTCGACCTCCCCAAAATTTCCGAGGGGCTTGTCGTCGGGAGGGCGAGGAGGGTCGCGAGGGGGGAGGTGTTCGCCCGAGCTGCTCCAGCCCGTGCTAGAAGCCACGCCATCAGCTGCTTGGTCGGGCACTTCCGGGGCGGCTATCCTCCCGATGTTCTTTGAAGGGCCGGCCTAATGCCTGCGAACCCGCGGATGCCGATGCCCGAGGAAGGAGGGGGTCGGATGCCCCTCGGTAAATTACGTAATTTGGGCGAGTGTGCCCATGTAAAAAACTTGATTAGTATTTTGTTTTGTACGTAATGCGACTAAAACTTTGGCCCGTCGAGGCCTTATGATTTGTTGATCTTTTTTGCCTATTTTCCGTGCCTTTGAATCTCGCCTTGCATTTAGATTAGGGCCCTTTGTGAGGACATTGAGTTTAGAGGTCCGTTCCTTAGTCAAGGGTGGTAAGCGAGAGGCACCGTAGCCCATTTGGGGCGTGGGAGGCCTTGTAGCTTTGCCGGTCTTGGCGTTTGGAGCGATCCCCCCCAAAGCATGAAGTTCCTTCATCCTATGGCGGTGAGTAGGAGTGATGTAGCGCATGGGCGTAAAGTGACCCGTGGCTCAACCGGCCCCTAGGTTTCGAAGACGCCTTCCTTAGTTACCCTTTTTCTAAGCGTTCGGGATCTTGACACGAAAGTGTTAAAAAAAAAATGATAAGCAAAAAAGTAGTGTGCTTGCAGAGTGCCTTTCGGAGGGTTCCCCCTGTGTTTAGCCCCCGAGGGAGGCTCGGCTTTAATGGATCGAAGCCGAGTCTCGCTCGGACTTCTGAGTGGCGTAAGTATAGTTCAGGTCCTCGGCCCAGGGGCCTTGGACATGTTTCTCGTTTGCGAGAAAATTGTAAAAATGAGAAGTGCTTCCCATTCTTCTTTGAGAAACATGGAGTACAACTATATGTAAAAACTTGGAAGCTTAAGGGTAGAAGCGGCGTAGGCGTTGAATGTTCCAAGCGTTGTTGAGGACTTCACCGGCCTCATTGGCGAGCTTGTATGTGCAGGCTTGAGGACTTCGGCGATGATGAAGGGTCCCTCCCAAGGCGGCGTGAGCTTGTGGCGTCGTCATTTGTCTTGGCGGAGGCGGACACCGGTCGCCCTCCTTGAGGTCTCGGGTCGGGACCCGCCCGGTCGTGGTAGCGTCGGAGGGGGCTGCTGGTATCTTGCCGAGTGTAAGAGGGCGTGTCCCTAGCTTCCTCAAGCATGTCATGTGAGTCCTCTCGAGCTACTTGGTTGCGGGCCTCGTCGTAGGCTTTGAGCCTTGGGGATCCGAACTCCAAGTCGGTAGGCAAAATGGCCTCGGCGCCGTTACACGGGAAGAAGGGCGTAAACCACAGCCGGCTCGTCGTCGTCTGAGGCTCCGGAGGACCGAGGGAGCTCGTCGAGCCATCTTTTTGCTTAACTTGTTGAGCTTGTTGAAAATCCGAGGCTTGAGCCCTTGCAATATCATCCCGTTGGCCCGCTCCACTTGACCGTTCGTCGAGTGCGCCACCGAGGACCCGAACGATGTGTATCGGTGCTCGTCGCGAGAGTTCTCGGAACTTTGCCCCGTGAACGGGTGCCGTGGTCGGTGATGATGGAGTTCGGGACTCCAAAGCGGTGGATGATATCGGTGAAGAAGAGCACCACTTTGTGCGGATCGGATGTTGGTGATAGGGGCGGCGCCTCGATCCACTTGGAGAACTTGTCTATGGCGACAAGCGGATGAGTGAAGCCCCGGGCGCCTTCTTGAGGGGTCCTACCAGGTCAAACCCCACACGGCGAAGGGCCATGTGATTGGGATGGTGCAGGTGCCTGAGCCGGTAGGTGCATCGGTCGGCGTAGTGCGGCATCCTTCGCGGTGCGCACTACCTCGGTGGCGTCGGCGACCGCGGTCGGCCCGATAGAATCCTTAAAGCGCCGCCGAGGGAGGGGAGCGGCGTGGTGGCCACACACCCCGGCGTGGATTTTGCGAACCAGGGCAAGGCCATCCTCGACCGTGACGCATCGCTGCAGGACCCCCGAGGGGCTTCGCTTGTAGAGGTCGTCCTCGATGACGACGAAGGACTTTGCTCTTCTCGCGATGCGCTTGGCCTGATTGAAGTCCTCGGGGAGGGTTCCCGGATGATCCAATCGAGGTATGGCTTTCTCCGATCCGGCTTGGGGTCGGCTTCGGATCCTCCCGTCGATCTCCATGACCTCGGGGTTTGGCGCCGGGACGCCTAGGAGACCGAGGGGCCTCGGTCGCAGAGGGGGCCTCGGACATCTCCCCAGCCCCCGAGGGGGTCGGAGCGATTCTCTGAGGCCTCCTCCTGTTCGCTGAGCGTGGCCGGAGGGAGCCGCGAGGTCTTTGGTGAAACGCGTCGGGGGGAACCGGGGCTCTTCCGGCGGCGATCTTGGCGAGGATTCGTCGGTGGCCTCGTTGTACCCTACGGACGATGTGGTTGAGCTCGAGGCCCTCGAACTTGTCTTCCAGGGCGCGCACCGCCTTGCGTGCGTGTCCATCTTGGGGTCGTGGCGACTTGAGTCCTTCATGACCTGGTCGATGATGACGAGCTGCGAGTCCCCTCGGACATCGGGCGCTTGATGCCGAGTTCGATGGCGATCTTCAACCCGTTGAGTAGGCCCTCGTACTCCGCCATGTTGTTTGATCTGGGAAGTGGAGGCGGATTACGTGTCGCATGTGCACCCCCGAGGGGAGACGAAGAAGAGGCCAGCCCGCCGGCTCCGGTCTTCATCGAGGGACCCGTCGAAGTACATCGTCCGGCACTCCGCTTTGGAGCCGGGGCGCAGTAGGCGAAGTATCGGTCCACTCGGCGAGGAAGTCAACCAAGACTTGAGATTTGATGGCCTTCCTTGGCGGCGTAGGAGAGGGTTTCTCCCATGAGCTCAACGGACCACTTGGCGACCCGCCCCGAGACTTCCGATTTTGGAGGATCTCCCCAACGGGAAGGAGGAGACCACCGTCACGGGGTGGGCGTCAAAGTAGTGCCGGGGAGCTTGGCCCGGAGTCGGGACCACCGCGTAAGCGGTTTTTGGATCTGCGGGTAGCGGATCTTGGTCTCGGACAACACCTCGCTGATGAAGTAGGCGCCTCTAGGGCCGGCGGGTGTGGCCCTCCCTCCTGCCTCTTGGCGGCGATGGCCGCACTGACCACTGCGTCGTTGCGGCAACGTCATGAGGAGGAGGGGCTCTCCTTCGGGAGCGGGCGACGGATCGGGCGGCGGTGAGGGGCAGCTTTGAGCTTGTCGAGGGCCTCACGGGCCTCGGAGGTCCGGGAGAAGCGCTCGGACTTTCGGGGAGGCGATACGGGGCGAGGCCCTTCTCGCCGAGCATGAGATGAAGCGGCTAAGAGCGCCCGACGACCCCATGACTTCGCTGCGCGCCCTTGGATCCTTGATCGGCCCCATGCTCGCGTTACGCGGTCACCTTCTTCGGGTTGGGCTCGATGCAGCGTTTGGAGGCGATGAACCCGAGGAGCATGCCTCGGGGGGACCCGAGAAGACGCTACTTCTCGGGGTTGAGCTTGGCGCTCTTGGCCTTGAGACACTTGGCGACCTCAAGGTCGAGAGATGAGGTCGTCGGCCTCCTTGGTCTTGACCACGATGTCGTCGACGTAGGCCTCTACGGTTTCGCCTATGTGGTCACCGAAAACGCCCGGCATGCACCCGCGTCGTGGCCCCTGCGTTCACGAGCCCGAAGGGCATCGTCACGTAGCGGTACATACCGAAAGGGGTGATGAAGGAAGTCGCGAGCTGGTGGACTCCTTCATCTTGATTTGGTGGTAGCCGGAATAGGCATCAAGGAAGGATAAGAGTTCACACCCGAAGTGGAGTTGACTATCGATCGATCGTGGTAAGGGAAAAGGGACTTTTCGGACATGCTTTATTTAAACTAGTATAATCTACACACATCCTCCATTTCCCACTCTTTTTCCTAACCGATGCAGGGATTAGATAACCACTCGAGGGGTGGAACACCTCCTTGATGAACCCGGCGCCAAAAGCTTGTTCACCTCCTCGCCAATGGCCTGCGCTTCTCCTCGTCGAATCGGCGGAGCAGCTGCTTCACCGGCTTGGACCCGCCCGGATGTCAAGGGAGTGCTCGGCGACTTCCCTCGGAATGCACGGCATGTCCTAGGGACTCCACGCAAAGATATCGATGTTTTGCGGAGGATGTCGGCGAGCACAACTTCCTATTTCGAGATTGAGGATGCGCGGATCTTTACCGCCTTGCCGGATGGAGGCGGGGTCAGCCAGGACCTCCTTCACTCCGTCGGACCGGCTCGAATGCGCCCGGCGTGGCGCTTGGTGTCGAGGGCCTCGGAGATCGCCACAACCTCGGCGTGCTCGGCGCCTCGGCGTCGCGGTTGAGCAGCGTGCTCATAGGAGGAACCGCGGTGATGATGCCATTGGGGCCCGGCATCTTGAGGAGAAGGTAAGTGTAGTTGGGGGACGGCCATGAACTTCGCAGACGGGGCGTCAGAGGATTCCGTGATAGGTTCCTCGAAAGTCAACCACGTCGAAGGTGATGACCTCCCTTACGAAAGTTCGATGGCGTCCCAAAGCGGACCCCGGAGGTCGATCGGCCCGAGGGGCTAGGCGCGTTTACAGGCACTATGCCTGAAGGGAGAGCTGGCTGGGCCGAAGGCTGTGGCGCTCTATCCCCCAACAGTGAGGGTTTGGAGTAGAGGATGTTAAGGGCACTTCCGCCATCCATCGGCACCTTGGTGAGCCGCCGTTGCCGGCGCGATGGGGTTGACCACGGCGGGTACCGCCAGCCCGGCAAGTAGAGCGGGTGGTCGTCGATCTTTGAAGGTGATGGCGTCGGCGGACCCGCGGCGGTATGCTAGCGGAGTGGTGGGGTGTACCGAGAATATCTCTCGGCGTTCGCGCTTGATCTGGCGCGGGGTGAGGTTCACCCGGCGGTCCCAGATGACCATGAAGGCGTCATGGACCTCGGGGAACTCCTCGCCTTTGTTTTCCCCCCTCCTTCTTCTTCTTGTCCTCGGGCGGGGAAGCTTCGATAAAGCGGCAGGCCAAGTCGCACTCCCCCCCATAGTGTGCTTGACGGGGAACTTGTGGAAAGGGCGGGGACTTTTTTGAGCATGTCGTCGAAGGCTCGGGCCGGGGGGCCTCGGGGGGGCCTTGCGGTCGGCAGCGGCGGCGATGTCGTCTTCGGAGTCCGCCTCCCTTTTGCCCTTCTTCCCTTTGCACTTGTTCTTCTTGTTCTTCACGGGGTTGCGGGGGTGCCTCCCCCCTTGGCATCGTCTTCCTTCCGCTTCCCTTTGTTCTTTGCCGTTGCGGAAAATCGCCCCCCCACCTCTCCTCGGGAGGCGAAGTTCGTCGCCACCGAGCGGCTCGTTGGCGGTGGTTGGCATCTTCCGGCCCAACTCATGGGCGAGCTCCTTGCGGTCGTGCCGTCAAAAAACGGCCGATGATGGCGGTGCCGGCCACGTTAGGCAGCTCAGGTGCACTTTTTTCGCGCTGATGAAGTCCCGTAGCGTCTTGTCGGGCTTCCTGGCGGCATTTGCGGAGATCCCACGAATTCCCGGGCGCACGTATGTGCCAAAATTCCCCACAAAAACCACGACTAGTTCGGACCCGATCTCGGATCGTGTGGGCGGGAAGATGCTCCAATAGCCGCGCGAATCACCAAGTGAAGCGGGAGGTTGCGGATGATGAAGCGGTCATCGTCCGCGCCCATCAAGCTGGCATGCCGAGGCGGTAGTTGTTAGCCAAACCTCGGGGTTCGTTTCTCCCAGTATTTGGCAAGGTTGGCGGCTGTCGGAACCGGAAGGGAACCGTCGTTGCGGATCTCCGGAAGGCTGGCAGGGCCCCGAGATCGGCATCATCGGTCCTACGTCGCTATCAGCGCCTACCACCTACGCGTGGGCGGGCGGTGGCCCTTCGGCCCGTGCTCCGGCTTCCTTCGGCGGCGTTGTTGATGGCGTTGCGTGCATCTGCATCGTCGATGCTGCCGCGGTTGTCTAAAAACGCTCGCGGATCGACCTCGCGATGGGTCTGATGGACCAAGGCTTCCTTTCGCGGCGTGAAGCGCTCTCCGTCCTCCCTCGTCCTCGGTGCCCGATGTCGGGAGGCCTAGCTTTCAGCTTCTTTGGACAGCGGCGGTCTCGAGATAGTCACCATGAATCATCTCGAATCCATCGCCTCCGGGGTGGATGGTTCTGCATCGCGGATGAGGAGGGCAGCCGCCGCCGACGTTATGACTTCGCACGGGGAAGATGGGGGGGCGCTCTCCACCCTCGCTGCCGTTGACGATCCCTTCATTGGATCGCCACGCTGCGTGGCGGCGAGCAGCGGGGCTAGGGATTGCGCCGCCGCACGGTGGGCTAAATGCAGCTTCTATCTCACTCCGTCGTGGCAGTGACGGCCGCCTTCGAGCTTTGTCCCCAAGCTCCCGAATCCGGCTCGTCAGCGAACGCCGTGGCCTCGAGGGGGTAGCCGGTAGTTCGCTGGTCCCCCCCGAGGGCCCGTGACGCTGTGAAGTCTGTGGCCCCGCCCGAGGCCGGACGCCGCTAGGGTCCCTCGTGTGTTGCGCCCGCCAGAGTCGCTCTGCGGCGGGCTGGGATCACGCCCACGCCACCCGTCGTCATTGCCGTTACCGCCACGCCGAGGTCGCCCGATCTCACGTGAAAGCATTCACGAGTTGGATCGTACATGTCATCAGGGAGTCGGGTCGAGGTAGCCGAAAGGCGGGCGTGCTAGAGATGAACCCCACAGGCTCCGTATCCTCGAGGTAGCTGCGGATCGGGTGGGTATGGCGCGCGTGCGGAGTGGCGTCGGTGCTCCTCACGCACTGATCAAGCACTTTTCGTGGCGTGGATGGATCCGTCGGGGATGTCAGCGTCGGGAGTGCTCACGTGGAGGCGCCGTCGGCCTGGCGTGGATGCCTCCTCCCGTGTTCCCCATGGCGATGGAGACCAACGGCTGCGCTAAATGCGCGGCGGCATTGGCCATGCGAATGGGCTGGCGTGGCGGCGGCTTGATCCCCTGGCGGGCGTCGCCCGACCCGCAGCGCTGCGAGGTCCTCCCTCGAGGCTAGCGGCGTCGCGGTGCGTCCGTCGCTTCGGCAGGAGGCGTCGCCATGGCGCCTCTGCGTCGGCTGCAATGGGTCCACCGGGCCTCGTCGGAGGGTCCCGAACTCCGGCCGGGAGGAGTTCCATGTCGCATCGGGTACCCGGCCGACACAAACTTCGAGATCCCGAATCGGATCACGGTGCCTGCGCCGCGTCTGTCTTTGGGGAAGGTTGGGGCCGGGGAACGTCTGCGACGTCTCGTCGCGGTCGTCGGCCCATTCCGGAGTTTTGGCGGGAAGGAGAATGAAAACACGCCGCGAGGCCCCTACAGCGCGCCAACCTGCCGGTGCTAAAACCGGGCGGTTCTAGTACCAACGAGTAAGTTTGCGTGTGTGCTCCCAACTCGGGATGGTGTGCAAGATGGTCACAAGAAAGACTTGTATTATCTTGCACCGGGGTGCTTGTAGGTAGGGGTGTACAAGCGGTGGAGAAGGGAGCTGGTCCCAAGTCTCGTGAAGATGAGTGTGAGCACATGTGCTAAGGAGATTTCTAGACTCCTGCGTAGTCGATTGACTTGTGTCTAGACCAATCGTCTTGCACACATCGATTGATTCCCTTTTTCCCCCCTCCTTTTGAAGGACCCCCGTCCTCCCCTTTTATAGCCGCAAAGGGAGGCAGGGCTTATAATCTGATGTGTCGAATAGGTGAGGCGATAGTGGGCGCCGCCTCTTCCCGGCAAAGGCCTCGGGAGCCGGTGTGGGCGGCGGCCTTGTCTTACTGCGGCGCCCGTCTTTGCCGATTGCGAGGCGCCGTTCTGTAGGTCGGCTCCTCGACCCCTAGCAACGGGGGGGCGTCATGGTGAAGAGCGTATCCGGGCGTTGTGGTCGCCCGATAGCTTTGGTTCATCCCGGTCCAGCCGAGGGCCGTGGCGTTGTTGTCGTATTATGCGTGGCGTGGCCAACGAGATACACCGTACGAAGCCATCTCCGCCTGCCGGGCTCTGGAGACCAGGCGTACAGCGGCGGGGCTCCAAGACCCGGCCCCGTCTGAGGGTTGGCGTCGTCGCGTCATTTGCGGTGTCTGCCGTGCTCGAGACTTACGGGATGGGACACATTATAGAGGTTAGGTCATCATGACGCTTCCCTACAAGGGCGGTGCATGGCCGCCACCGGGGTAGCGAATCATGAGCGCAGGGCTTAGGGTTGTGACGGGATCGCCCCATCTCCTCGCGCTGTGGTCGGGCGCCGGGCCCCGACAGTAATCGGTGGGAAGGCGGGCGGCATATTGGCCAAGTCTGTGAGCCGTGTTTGACCAGATAGGGGCAAAAGGCCCCGGCCCGAGGCCCTATCAGGGCTCTGACCGGGACGGAGGCTGAGCTCGCCCGCTACGCTTCAGAGAGGGTTCTGGGGCGAGACGAAGCAGAAGGCTCGTCCGAGGCCTCGGGCCAGTAGGGGCTCACCAGTAAGCGCTCGGCCCGGGAGGCCTCAGCCAGAGGGGCCTCGGACGGACGGGCAGTAAGCGCCCGTCCAGGCCTCGCCAGAGGGAGGCTCTGGACGTGGGCGGAAAGTTAGCGCCACCGCGGCTCAAGCTAAGGGGCTCTGGCCGAGACCTGCAGGCGGCGTCTTTGGGCCTGGCGAGCCATGCTTAGTTACCATGTAGCCTAGCCTTGCGTTTGTTGGGCCTAACTTGTTTGGAGGACCCTTATTTTGGTCCCCGACACAAAAAAAAAAAACACTCTATCTTCCCTCAAATAAAGGGGGAGTTCCGTCTCCCCAATAAGATGGACCTGTTGCTTCCTTCCTCGTGCCCGTGAGTTGGAGCTCGCCTGCCGGCCGGAGATGCATGCGCATGGTGGTTGTCAGCAACCTGAGGTCGTGGGCCGTTCATACATGTCATGTCCAGCTAGCATTTCTATGAATAGAACATGAGTGTTCATGGTTTCTTGTGATTGGAGTCACCAAGGACCACGGTTTCGCTCCCAGCTAGCAGCATGCCGTGCGCCGACCTGGCATCGGCCACCGGGAGGCCATGCGATGACCTGGCCATGCGGGCCATGGGAGCAGTCGCCTGAGGCATTGTGGTGGCCATGGCCATGGTCGTCGGAGTCCGTTGGATCTGAGCATGCGATGGAAAAAGGAGAGAAAGGCCAAGGAAGAAGAAAGTACTCATAACTAGACCCCACGTATTAGGGGAGATTATTGGTGATCTGTTGCAACATGTTTCTCCATAATCTAAAAAAGTAGTATTGGTGATGAAATATTGGTGATCTCATAGAGATGCTCTAAGTAGCACCTTGAAAAGCAACAATGATTTTTACCGTTGAAGCTAAAAGATTCGAATTGCTCTGTTCTTTCGATGGTGGCGAGCACACACTAATATGGGTAGGGTAGCGAAGTTGTTGGTCTAATTTACCCAGCGTGCTCGATGGAGTCAAACTGAGCGCCGCACCATGTCAGATCATTACTAAATCACCGACAGATGCTGATGAGCTTTGCTGTCGGAGCAGTCACAATAAGTATCTGAAATCATACAAGTTTAATTTCTAGCAGGATCCCACGGGCGGGGAGATCGATGGATGGGTGGGTCTCCAGCGGCGGCGGCGGCGTCAGCGAGGAACGGGCGTGAGGACGAAGAGCCTGCACGAGTGCGGACCGACCACCGCCGTGAGGCTGCCGGTGAACCTGCCCGGGAGCGTCTCGTGCTGCATGCAGGTGAGTGAATCATCATAAACCATAAGCCTGCATGAATTCGAGCCACAGGAAAGCGAGCTCGGCTCGGATGCGCGGAACAGAGAAATGGCGTACCTTCCAGACGTCCCTGGCCTCGACGGTGACGCCGCGGCGGATGCCGACGTCCGGCCACGCGGCGGTGATGGACGCGGAGCGCGTGGCCCCCCGGTTGAGCAGCAGCACCGCCTTCCTGTGGCGGGAGAGCTGCCCTGCCCAAACCTGCAAGACAATCAAACGCCATCGAATTCAGGATATATTCCTGCACGAGACGCGGTGCTTGCGATGACGATCGATTTTGTAGATAAGATACCTCGAGATCGTTGGCATACTTCCTCACTTTCCGTCCTTGGACACCCATTCGATCTGCGTCGAACACAATTGGCACGCACACACGAAGACAGGAGTCAACAAGTGAACTTCTCGTGGGTAGAAAGAACTGAACACTTGAACGAATAATGTGAAAGATATCGATGATGAGAAGGGAGATGCATTGTGTTGTGATGACAGACAGACCTTGGTTGATCCCGATGACCTCTGCGTTGGAGAGGATCCCCAGCGTCTCCTTGGAAACTCTCGTCACGTCGCAGCCGATTACCAGGGGAGCCTGCAGTCAAAGATTGGCGTCGCCAAGACGAATTCGATGGGTAACCGTGAGAACTCAGAGAGTCGGTAACTAATTATGAGCCTGGAAAGAAATGATTCACGAACCCACCTTGGCGATGGCCCAGAGGCTGAAGTGCACGACGTACTCGTTGTACGTCATCCCTCCGTTCCCAACCTCCAGCATGTCAGGGTCTGTGTGGCAGAGCAGAGAGAAGCAAGCCATCGATCAGCTGCTGACAGGAAAACCTCATGGAATCTGATTTCTGGATGCATTTCATCCATCCAGGAAGTTAATTAAGGCCTTGTTTAGATGCACATTGGATTTGCAAGTTTTTACACTCTCTCTCCATCACATCAATTTATACCCGCATGTAAAGAGCATTAAATATAAATAAAAAAAATAACTAATTGCACAGTTTGGTTGTAAATCACGAGACGAATCTTTTGAGCCTAGTTGGGCCCACGATTGGACAATATTTACCACAAACAAACGAAATCTTATAGGACTTTTCAATCTCTCTCCTCTCACAAATTGTTTGTCGCATGTAAAGAGCATTAAATATAAATAAAAAAATAACTAATTGCATAGTTGGGTTGCTCTCCTTCATGAAATACACGTGAAGTCGTGTTCTAGAAAAAAAATAGTTGGGTTGTAAATCACGAGACGAATCTTTTGAGCCTAGTTGGGCCATGATTAGACAATATTTACCAAATAAAAACGAAGTGCTACAGGACTTTTCAATCTCTCTCCTCTCCCCATCTAAACAAGGCCTAATTAATAATTAAGCAGAAGAGATAGACGCCAAGGAAACTGACCGTTCCAACCGCCGGGCTTGGCGTACCGGGCGTAGGCGTCGTTCCGGTCGATGTTGTCCAGCATGCTGTCCATCGCCCATCGCAATTCGCAAGAGACACAACCCTCTAATCAGTTTTCCAGCCCTTGAACTGCTGCTAGCTACGTACGTACGTACTCGGTCGATTTCGCACTCGTACTCCCAATCTCCCATGGCGGCCATGGGAACGAACTTGCTTACCCTGTCCATGTGTCCTTGATGTCGCCGGTGGTCCTCCAGCTGTTGCCGTACGTGGCGCCCCATTTGGGCACCTCCATGTAGCCCCTGACCAAGTCGATCAATATAACTGTCAGGTCAGGTAGAAGATTGGCAAAGTCGACCAAGGGATACATGGCGCCATACCATTCGCAAAGTGAGTAGAAGATTGGGCGGCCAGCGTTCATCAGCGCCCGCGACATGCGCCCAAACCTGCATCAAAAATTTTTACACCTGATACACATACATATACCTCATATCTGAAACCAGAATGCTACACGAAATGGACGTGTAGATTCGAGAACAGAATTTGCACCTCACGGTTTCAGGCGTGCCGTCTCGGTTGCAGTTATCATACTTCAAGTAGTCAACACCCTGCACACGGTCAGGCGCCGAATGAAGAAACGATATATATATATATAACCAAGGTAAAGTTGCTTCTTTTTGTTTTTTTTTTGAAACAATAAAGTTGCTTCTTTTTTGTTTCTTTTTTGTTTTTCGCTCTATATAATAGTAAAAAGAAGAGTAACTGATACTGGTAGTAGACTGATTTCACTGGTGAACTGAAATCACAAGGCCTAGTTAATAATGCTGTCAGATGTTTGAAAGACTGAACATGTGTATGCAGTATGTATGTACCCATGACGCAAACGTTTTAGCATCCTTGTCCTCGTGGCCCAGAGAACCAGGCATCCTGTTGCTGCAAGTTCTTGTCCTGAAATTTACAAAAAGGAAGTCCGGTTTCAGTTGAACCTATTCCTTGCAGTTGGAAACTTGTAAGCCATTGGCCTGAGTAAATCAAAAAAGGGCCCAACTTGTTGAAGGCAAAGGGGAAATAAAAAGACCTTACCCTGCTGAAGAGTAGATGCCAAGCTTAAGCCCCTTGCTGTGAACATAATCTGCCAGGGCCTTGATTCCGGATGGGAATGTCTTGGGATTAGCGACCAAGTATCCCTGTCAGCAAGTCAGTTACCAAGCCAATTTTCTTAATTCTTGTACGTTGAAGTCAAACTGATGGTGTTGGGTCAATGTTCAGCAGTGCAAGAATTTAACTGAAAGTAACTGACGACAAGGTCAAGTTGGCACTTGTTTTTTTGAAACAACAAGTAGCATTTGGTTGTACTACCTCTTTGGTTCTTTGGTAATCCGCCCAACAGTCATCTGCAACAGCAATGTCATCTTTCAGTAACACTCTCTGATAACATCCATCCAACACGTATGAAGTATGAATGAACTCTGCATATGCTCTCATATTATAGAATACCGCTACCTTACCTAAGTTGACATACGTGTAGCCAGCCTTTGCAAGTCCGGTGGCCACGAGCGCATCAGCTGTGGATCGAGTTAACAAATAAGCAATAGCCATATATATGATCAGAAAGAAACCAATGACACTGGTGAATGATGATTGAGGTGGTCGGTCTCTGACCGGTGCTCCGGACGACGGCCTCGTTGATGTCGCACTGGAAATGGTTCCAGCTGTTCCACCTGATTGATGAGGAGCGAAGCGACGACAAAACACAAAAAAAAAAAACCCACGGAACGAAAAAAGGCTCAGTCAGAGAAACAAGAGCCGGGAGCGGCGGCGGAAGCCACGCAATGACGACGAAATGCATGCACAATCTGAATTCGGAGTGCTGCTCTCTGGTTTCGTTCCTTACCCCATCTGCGGCGTCAGCCCGAGCCCGTTGCCGACGAGGACGCGCCGCCGGGCGCCTCCGCCTGCTGACAGCGCCGGCGGCCTGGCCCCTGCCGTTGTCCGCGGCACCACCGAGCGCTGCCACCGCGGTCGCGCTGGCGGCGGCGGCGAGGCAGGCGGCCAGCAGCAGAAGCACGGCCGCCGTCGGACGACTCCGGCACAGGCTCTGAATCTTGGGCGCCATCCTTGGTGGTTCTTGCGTGCCTGTGATGAAGTGAACCTCTGCCTGCGCATGTGCTTGTCATCATGCCCGTATGGCCGTATCCGTATGTATATAGGCGCTGGAGAAAGGGTGACGCACTGCAGGCTTGCGGCAGTGATAGATGGAGCTATACTGTACTCCAGCTTGTCTGGCGCGTAACGCGGACGCGGTGACTGTGACGTATGCTTCAGTGTGTTCCGATCGATCTCGTGCGGTTGCCGGCCAGGCCAGACCATCGCCACTGCAGCTAGCGAGACACAGGACGGACAGCGGCGAGAGGTGCGCGGGAATCGCTCAATTAAAGCCGTGACGCACGGGCGAGACAGCTTGTCGTGGAGGACAGACTCGTACGGCGCGCAGTGGACTATGCTTAGGTGCATGCAGTGCAGTGATTTGATCTGCGCGCGTCTCGTGTGACCTGTCCCTACAAATTGCTCCCCAACAGGAAAAATGTGCTTTCGAACAGAGTTTCGACATGATTGGTTATGAATGGCAACTGAAATCACACCTCGCATTCATCACTTCTGAATGATGATTTGGTGAACAACGGCACAACTAAGGACACCGGCAATATTTCGGCCGTATATATTATTACTGCTGAACACCCATGATTTTTGGATCATACTGTAGACGGCAAAGAAATGCTCCATAGCAACACAGGCATAACGCATGCATTAGATTCGCCACTTAGGGCCCATCAATCGTATTACTGTAGTATCTCAATTCTCAAATCAGAACCCAGTTCAAGCCTTACGACTTTAAAGCTCAAGTCCAAAGGAGGCCTACCACACATTCAAACATTATGTCTGATGACATTTTTCATTTCCATCACAAGACTCATTACATAGGTAGAGGGGTGCCTGATATCATTGTGTTTTCCCCCCTTGTCTTCACTCTTCAGCGTGCTTCATATTGGACAACTGTACAAGAAACATTAACATTTGGTGAGGAATGGCACATGGGAGCAAAGTTAAAATTAGAAATGCAGATCGGTTTCAGAGGTATTCAGTCTAGATAGATCAAACATGACATCTAACTTATCACTAAATTCAACCTCCAGCTTCAGTGACTAAAATTGTCAACCATGTGCACTAGTTTCACACTCAAATTCAACTACCATGTTCCGTGTCTAGAATTGTTATGGATGAAAACGGATCGGATACGGACGGATATCACTGATACCACATTTGTTTTCATATTTCTGTCCGGATTCGGATTCGAATACGGATATTGTCAACCATGCCGGATAGGATACGATTGGATATCGACATCATAAATATACGATTTAAGTATTCGAATACGGATACGGTACCGGATGTTGAATATCCGGACTTGGATACGGACGGATAAAAACCCCTTTAAATGAATTCGATCAAACGGACGGTCGGATAAATATCCGTACCATTTTCATCCATAAGAATTGTCAACCATGAGATCTAATTTCACACTCAATTCAGTTACCATTTTCAGTGTCTATAATTGTTCCTTTTATTGGGTGAGGCACACATATGAAAATAACAGTGGCTACTATGTCTTAAACATCCCATATATATTTACAGTTGCAGGTCATCATTGAATTATTAAGAAAACTTTTGGACTATGCACTAAGCATTATCAACCAGTTATAGTCACAGAAAACAAGGTCAAACAAGGCAGAATGAGGTCATTTTCGATCCCGCAGTGTAAAAAACTTTCGCGAGTAGTTTACCATGTTCCTCGTCCCCGTCTACCCGTGAAACTTTGTGATCATGCCAGCAACAATAATCAAACCAATCATTCTTTTGAATGTGCACATATTTTTGTAAGAAAAACAAATGTGTGCTATGTGCATATCCTCATTAGGGTAAGATGCCCCAAAGCTATAAAACGCAACACATCATAATAGGTTACAACCTTCAGACTTGTGATGACTGTAACATAATAAAGTAATGGATAATAAGGTAAATGAATTGATGCTATCTAACTATGGACAGAAGAATATTGTCATCATAGCCACCTGTTAGTGCACAGGTACCAGTGATGTGCAGAAGTTAGTAGCACAGTATCCTATAACCTCATTCTGCCTCTTGAGCTAAGTGCACGACTGTGGCGGACTACAAGCCAGTTGCCTCACTAAGCTGTATATATCCCTACAAGTGGATCTAGCAAAGATAACAGTCTGCTAGCATAGGTAATTGAATTTTGAGTCGAAGTACAGAAACCAAAACAATGAAGAGTATGAAGAAAGTGATACAAAGCAGTATTAAACCTTTCCTTCATGATACAAATTAAGGTGGACAGAGAAAACAAACACATCCATCTTACAAAATATATGAAGGTGGAGGGTAACACAGCACAAATCCACCAAAATTTCAGACATATAAAACTCATAGGCCTTATTTCTCTGAATAGACAAAAAAAGATTCTTGTAGCATAGAATTAACTATTGAAACATCTAGGAAGATCCCTTTTTAGAGAATCAGGCAGAGTGTCTTTAGGCAGGAACAAATATATACCATATCCATTAAATTATGCAAAGTTTCTAGGTGCAGTCAATTTCCTCAACTTTTTCCCCTTACTCTAAAATATAATAAATGGATAAGAAACATAATGAGCAGCTTTTTAACTGAACACAAAAATAGCCAGCGTCTCAAATAAGGAAGTTCAGGATTCAACAAAATGAACTCAGTTCACCTTGCCTTGTAGGAGGTAATTGGCATTGCAATTATTTTTTTCTTTTCTATATATATGTATATGCTAATCATACAACCAATTCTCTCTTCTTTGATGCATCGAGTTTTGAAGACAAAGTTACTTTGTTTCAGAGAGAAAAACATTAGAAGTTATGGCATAAAGAAACATGAGATTCTTCACGAAACTCTGTAAACCGGCAAACTGAAGCTAGGAAAACCGCACTCAATGGAAAACAATGGCACCAGTGTTCTTAGAACAATCATATAGAAATTGGAATTATAAAGATAATTAGGACATGGAAGCCAAGCAATGTTCTAAAAACAAGTCTAGCTGATTAGGCACTTGGCCAATTAATCATAATAGTCTTTAAGTTTCTATAAGCATCTCATTAGCTATCCATTTAGTCCATTATATGCCACTACG
This sequence comes from Chrysopogon serrulatus, assembly GCA_015844335.1. Lineage (NCBI taxonomy): Eukaryota > Viridiplantae > Streptophyta > Magnoliopsida > Poales > Poaceae > Chrysopogon > Chrysopogon serrulatus. The sequence goes on along the minus strand of JADLZL010004990.1, from coordinate 119,985 downwards.
TTTCAAAATGCTTCCTACAACAATACTGAATGTTTAGGTTTGTCATGCACAGTACTGACCATGAGGTCAAAATAATCATGTTTAAGGGTAGGTATATTGACATACAGATCTTATCATCAGCACCCAAAAACAGGGGGACGGTCTTTGGTCGGTATACACACAGAATTGTTTGTTGTATCCTCAATCCAAACAATGAGGAAAACAAGAAATTGCATATTTGAATGGAAGGAGAAGGAATGATGTGGTCCTTACTCCGGCGGGTCCGCTTCTTGTAGAGGATGCGGTAGCCACACTCACGGCACTGGATGACATCTCCTGGCTTCAGGGTGTTCTCAGCTCCGCAATCTGAAGCAGAACAGTAAAAATTTTCATCAAGAAACGAAAGAGAAATCAAATCCATCCCTAGGAGCCAGACCCAGGAGGTGAAAAATCATTTCAAAGTTAAAAACATGACAAGCTACTAGTAGCGGATGCCTGGACGATTTTTTCTCTCTTGCCCTTTGTCTTGTAAACTTTGCCTTAACATTTATATATAGATTTATGTATGAACCAGTACAGTAGGGGCGCAAGCCCCCTCCTGATTCCGTCCGATGGCCGGTAATAACGAATCCAATAGTAAGCAGATGGAGATAGGGGGCGCGAGGATTACCTCCGCAGAGGTAGCTGACGGGCTCCGGCTGCTGCGGATCCATGGGTCGGGCGCTCTAGGGTTTCCGGCGCCAGGTGGAGGAGAGGTACTCCGTAGAGGGGGTTTGGACTTTGGAGGTTTCTTCCCAGTCCCAGTCGTCGCCGTGTGGTGTGCGGAACAGAACACGAGCAGCCGGAACAAGTAGCAGCCCGGAACGCGGCCGCCGCCGCCCTGGTCCTAACCGACCTAGTTTTTCTCTTTTTTTGAGAAAAGCCTAGTTTTTTTTTTTTCTCCATGAGCAGCATGCGGGCCGGTCTGCGTGTCGTTTATTTGGGCCTCCAAACCACCACCTTGCTCGGCTCAATACAGCCCGGCCTAACGAACCGTGGTGTCTTGGAGTACGCGGCAACTGCCAAGTGATCGCGTCGCCGATGGAGAGCGCGGGCAGGACGGGACGTCAGTGGAGTGGAGCCCTTCCGCCGGTTGGAGTCCCCTCCCCAAGCGAAGGATCCCTCCCTCCCTCCCCCCACATGGTCGTCGTTACGGCCAGTTGGGCGTTCGCCCTCCGTTCTTCCGCACCGGTACACTTCGCCGCTGCCGCCCGGTGGTGATCATCCTCTGAGGGAGAGTAAGAGGGAGGAACTGGCCGCATCCCATCCCATCCGTCTGCGCTCGCCCGCAGCATCGCCTGGCCAGAGCCCTGACCAATCGAGGAACAGACGGTTGCTCTGGGCCCTCGCGTTGGTTCCGGCGTAGCAGCATCGATCGATGGGGTCTGTCCTCGGCACGGCGGCGAGCGGCGTCGGCGGGCTGGTCGGGAACGTCATCGCGTTGCCGTTCAACGTTCTCTCCTGTAGGTACGTTCTTCTCGAGACAACCAGCAGTGGTGGATCACTACGCCGCGCGCCTGCCTCTGCTCGCTACTTTACTTGTTTCTGGCTAAATTCGACACTAGTGATGATCTCGTTTCACTGATCTGCTTTCTTCTCTGTCACAAATTAAAAGGGGCCTTTGCTCGGGGACATGGGACTTGCTCTGCTTCATCGAGCACTTCTGCGTCACCAGCGTGATCAAGTTCATCTTGGCCGTCATACTCGTCCTCTTCTGTGAGTCACGCACGCACGACATGCTTTCACTTCTTTCAATTAATCAATCGATCAAGAAATAAAAAAAGTCTACTGCAAACTCGGGTGATTAATACCTCCCTGACACTCGGGTGACAGAAGGGGACAAATCACACGACAGGCCAAAGAAAAGGAAATCGAGTGATTTAAAGGGAGGAATCACACGAATTTGACAAAACAAGAGATTGACGATAAAAATTTAAAAACAAAAACAATTAAAAAAAGATTATAGAAAATCAGATTAACAGATTTCTTCTATGGAATGGAAAATAAAAATAAGTCAAATATATCAGAAGGAAATACAAATTGGGCAGAGGCAGATAAACAAATTTTTTCTATGGAATGGAAAATAAAAATAAATCAAATATACCAGAAGGAAATACAAATGGAGCAAAAGCAGATGAACCAAAAAGCAAATTACACCAAGACAAAAATAAATTTACAACACATATAAACAAAATTTACAGTGCACAAATTGAAGTAAATTTTATAATGATACACAGTAATAAATTATAATGAGACAGAGTAACAATAGCACTAAGAAACTATGAATGAAGAACAAGCACTTGGAGAACATAGGTAATAGTACTACATATCACAGTGCAATTTATTATACATAAAGTAGCTTAAGCAACAAACCACTGAAAGTAGTTTAGATTAAACCAAGTATCACTAAAGGCATGCTACTGAACGGAGGTGGGGTGTGGAGACGGGAAGGGTGCAGCGGGACGATCAGATCACAAACTCACAGATTCGCCTCTCGCAGATCTACAAACTAACAAACAAGTATCACATATGCATCATCAGATGTACGAACAACATCACACTTACAGAAGACGAATGAACAATGGATAACGAGACCGCAATCTAAATCAACAGAAAAACTACGAAATCAAAGGGGAAAATAGATCACATACCTCAAATCGACGCCTATACCACCAAACACCAGCACCGGGAGCACCACGAAGCAAATCGAATGGGGAAAAATAAGAAAACAAGTCAAAAAACAGAACACAAACATAACAATTCGCGGATTAGAAGAACAAAATCAGTAATCATCGCTACTAGAAGGGGAGACGGGGAGGAGGAGACGAACCCTAGGCGAAATCGCCACCCAGCCGCTTCCGCCCGAGCTCAAGAGAGAGAAGCGAAGACGAAACGAACAGTGAGGAAATGAAAGGGTACCAGCCGGACTCCACGAGAAGTTCCAAAGAAGCAAATAGGACGCGCAGACAGATACGACCCACATGTCAGATAAACAAAAAAAAACAAAAAGGCCGGAAGCACCAGATGCAGGCAGAGGAGATCGGACGGCGGAAACAATCGAGTGAGCGACGACAACGAATCGCTCGAGTGACAGACAGATTTTCCGTAAAAAAAAATACATTGTCAAATCAAATTGTAACCTCCTTATCCTACCTTAATTGATTATCCTTGTTTCGCGCAGTGCTCTACGCCGGCTATCTCCTATGCAAGCTCGGCGTGGTCAAGTGCCTGGCCAAGAACGCCTGCAAGCTGGCGTACATGCCCTGCTGGATCGGCTGCCGCCTGCTCCGCCACCTCTGGCGCAAGGTGCGCGACACCGAGCGCGTGTACCGCGGCCGGCGCGGCCGAGCGCGCCAGCAGCCCGACGACGTCGAGTTGGGGACCTCAGCACCAGCAGCTACGACTCTCGCGTCGGCTCGTCGTCCTCTGATTTCAGTGGCCACCGCGGCGGAGGCGCCGCCGCGGCGGGGAGGTCCAGGTGGGACTCCTCCTCCTCGTCGTCGTCGTCGTCGATGCGGGGGAGGAGGAAGGTCGACAGGATTCGCCAGTCGCTGCGCCCGAGGAGGGCCGGATCCAAGGTGGAGCACGCCATGAAAATCAGCCGGGAGAGTGAGAGTGAACGCCGGCGTCCCCATCTTCCCCGTTCGATCGCGGGCAGGAGGAAGGAGGAGGCTTCGTCCGTTCGTGACCATGGCTTGGTAGCAGCGGCTCGTGACCATTCGCATGCGCACCGCCATTCGATCGGGGCCAGGAGGAAGGAGGAGGAGGAGGAGGCTTCGTCCCTCCGCGACCATGGCTCGGCAGCTCGTGATCAATCGCATGCGCACCGCCATCCGATTGGGGACAGGAGGAAGGAGAAGGCAGAGGCTTCGTCCGTTCACGACCATGGGTCCATGGCTCGGCAGCACGTGACCATTCGCATGCGCACCGCCGGACATGAAAAGCCGAACAATGCCGATTCCATGTGACATTGGTGTATGCTTGTTGCATCCCGGCCCATCAATTGATTATGAAGCATATACTGTACATAAATTCTCAATATCGAGTGCTTATGCGTTGGTAATTACTGACACATTCGGGGGATGAAAAACTGTAGCTGGATTTGCCCCTACTATAGCTCAGTGGTAGATCGTCAGTCTTGTAAATTGGTCTGTAGTTTGAATATGCATGAGGGCAGTTTATTGATTTAACATATGTATATTTTTCCCACTTTCAGGCTTGTACGGTGTTCAGATTTATAACTCATTTTAAATTTAGATTAGATTTGTCCCAAATACGACCTTTTTTGACAAATTTATAAATTTTTATTATAAAACATACTTCCATTTTATTTATTTTTTGTCATAAGTCAAGTTATGTTTGTCAGATACGCAGCATGTTTTGTAGATGTTAATGTATTTCTGTAAATTTTGTTGAAGTTAGACAAAAATTGACCTAGTGCAACTCCAAAACGACCTAAAATTTTAAACAAAGGAAGTATATTAAAATCTACAGTATAACTATCGAAATTTGTTATGTGGTGGATCTATTCAATCTTGTTTGATTTGACAGATATTTATGCATTTTTATATAAATAAACTGATCAAAAATAGATAAGTTTGATTTAGAACAAACAAACTGAATTTTAAAATGTAGGGAGCAGTATACTAAGGGCATTTTTGATCACATATGAATTATTATAATTTGATGGATAATGACAATCCAGATTTTTTTGAATCCCTTGATTATATATCTGTTGTATTATACTGGTTAAATTGGTCAATAGTTTGACCTATACTATCAGCGAGTTTAAGGGAAATGATTCCAATATAATGTAGGGCTCGGTTTATTATAATCTCTTTCCTTAATGTGAGTTGTCATCTTTATTTTATTTATCACATTTATATCTCTTATAAAAGTAAACTCCACTACTAATTCTATCTTATCACACAGCGATCCACATCAGCGTCTAATCTAAACCACTCTAATCTTTTCGTATCTTGAGTGACAGAAGACAGATGGCACCATTGCCATTTACTAGCCATCTCTGACACTTCAATTCAGTCCCTTCGTATCCCTCCACCTTTGATCCAATTCAGTGCCCTTGTATTCTAGTCATCAAAGCCAGATAGACGGCACCCTTTCTCCCTTCGTCCGTCCTACTTATATATGCAGCACTATGTCGATGATCATCACTTTGCCTTGGCTCCCGATCGATTATTCCAGCATCAAAGGCGCTTGACGACTACACAGCCTGGATAACGAGCCAGCTCGGCTCGTTAGAGCTCGGCTCGTTACGGCTCGCTCGTTCGGCCTCTAACGAGCCGAGCCTCACGAGCCGAGCTCTAACGAGCCGAGATGTAACGAGTCGAGCTCGAGCCGAACCATTAACGAGCGAGTCGAGTCGCGAGCTAGCGAGTTTTGAGTTTTTCTTCTAGGCTTACATGTGGCCCCGCTCCATCCCTCTAAATCAAGGATGCAAGTTCAAATTATTTTGGGTCTCTCGGCTCGTTATGAAAACGAGCTAGCAGACTGGCTCGGTTCGGCTCGCTCGCTCGTTAGCTCGTTCGAGCTAACGAGCAGCTTCGCGAGCCAGACCGAGCTGGCTCGTTATAAATCGAGCTAGCTCGTTATAAAACCGAACGGCTCATTATAAAACGAGTCGAGCTCGAGCCGAGCCATTAACGAAATGAGTCGAGCGAGCTACCGAGTTTCGAGTTTTTCGTCCAGGCTTCTACACATCAGAACATGCATATCATGCTAAGCTATTAATTTCTTCTTATTTTTTGGTACAGATAGCTGTGCACCATCGTGACACAAGATTTCAATTCGAAGTCAAGATAGGCCTAATTGCATTGGACGCTTACTTCGATTTTTGTTTCTATTGATCTACATTGTTTGTTTGGAAGTTTGGTTGACTGTCATCTATTGAGAGCAGATTATATATCATTCACCTTTCCAGTTATATGTGACACAATTTATCAGGTATGGTTAGAGAAAGACATTATTTGACATGGTTTGATTTATCTTTCAGAAAGTGTTTACGTAACATGCTACAATATAAATAGATGTGTACTATAAATAAATATAAATAGTCTAATTTCATATAAAATTTTACAACCCCGGAGCGACATGCGGGTAATCCTTCTAGTATTTATATATTATTAGGCAAACTTGTGAGAATGTTTAAAACTTGGTTGATGTGTTTCTTTGAAGACGTATAAATGTAAAGGACGACGACCTCTTGTCATTTCCATTTGCTCCGGCCCAGTACAAACTGTCCAGCTCAGTGCGGTGGCCCAACTCTCGATGCGCCGCATCCGGACATCCGGTATGCGGCCCAACAACTCCCGGAAGAATTTCCTTCCGCGTGCGCGTGCATCCACGTGCAGTAGGCCAGTAGCCCGTACTCCTGTCGTGCTCGGGAGGAAAAAAAAATCCGCCTCCGCCGTGGGAATCGGGTGGTGCTTCACCGCCGCAGCTCGCAGGGGATGGGGGACGCCTACGCGAAGCGGGTGCTGCTCGCCACCGCCGGCGATGCTGTCTCGCGGGGGATCGCCTCTACCCTCGCCAGGTAGCTGGCAGTGGCGGAGCCAGGAATTATGCCCAAGGGGGGCCATCAAAGAGTTTAACATATGAGAACTAAGTGTAGCTTAATTGTTTAGATTTTTGCTTCCGAATCAAGCTCTATTTTTCTAGATTTATTTCAGTATTCGATGACTTTTTATATGCTCGCTATTTTTCCATGGTAGACTACTATGTCTATTTTAAAATTTTGAAAATGTTCATGTGGAGTAGGATGTGTGTTTGTTCATAGAAGTGAGTGTGTGTAGATGACTCGGTGTTAAAATCCACTATCTTAGTATTTTGAAAATGCTCGTAGTGAAGTAGGATATATGTTTGTTCATAGAAGTGAGTGTGTGTACACGGTAGACTACTATGTCTATTTCAAAATTTTAAAAATGTTCATGTGGAGTAGGACGTGTGTTTGTTCGTAGAAGTGAGTGCGTGTAGATGATTCAAGTGTTAAAATCTACTATCTTAGTATTTTGAAAATGCTGGTAGTGAAGTAGGATATATGTTTGTTCATAGAAGTGAGTGTATGTACATGTAGGTGAGCATTTACATATATAATATGATTCACAATAAAAAGGAAGTGATCACTGATATTATTGCTAGTTAAGTATGCATTGAGTCAAATATAAAATATAATGAAACATAAGTATTGTAGTTAAACCAAAAAAAATTTTAATAGATATATATGTTCTAATATATGGTGGACAAACAAATTCAAATAAATTAAAATATTCTATTGTAACTATATTCCATTCAATTTAGTTGTCTTGACGATATTTATACATATATAATAAGATTTTATTTATTATGATTTTGTAATATAAAAATAAACTATTAAACTATATATTATAAAATAGTTTGTGTTGTTAGGGGGGGGCCACGGCCCTTGCCAGCCCCCCTTGGCTCCGCCAGTGGTAGCTGGCAACCATTCCCCGTCTCCGCGCTTGTTTCTATAACACATATGTAATCTAGCTTAGCTAGACATGCTCTAAATTTTGCTACCGTTGTAGACAATACTGAGTTAAATTTCGGATTAACTACTAACTTTAGTTGTATCAGCTTAATCATATTTGTAGTGTGTAGTCCAGCACATCTTGTCTGTTCGTTTAAAAGATTTTCACAGAAAAAAGTAGAAACAAAAGAAACAAGTGGTAGAAGAAGTTTTGCTTTGTAGGAGTGGAAGTTTGTCCACACGAGGAGAGAGCAAAATTAATGGTGCGGTACATGTGCTCGCATAACTGGCGAAGACAACTATATACTCAAAGGTGTGGGAGTTCAATATGTTAGGAGTGGAAGTTTGTCCACACAAGGAGAGAGCTAAATGATGATGCGGTAAATGAGCTCGCATAATTGGTGGAGAGAACTATATACTCAAGGCGTGGAAGTTCAATATGCTAGCTTGTATTGAGCAAGCCTTCTTTTCAAAAAACATTATAAACTTAGAAGAAGAGTAAAACTCAAGTAGATTGATTCCATTGGTGCGGAAGGTAATCAAAATTCTATATTGACAAATCTTGTGGGTAAGATAATGATCTGATTGATGCCATGCACAATTTTTTTCTTTTAAAAAATCATATATATTCTTGAACTGTGAATACAATTATTAAATTTATTAGAGAAAGTATTATAAATGGCTATAAAAAGGCTGTATGCTGGCGTGGAAGAGAAAAAAGTGGAGAGAGAAGAGAGGTGGACAATAAGGTTACAGCCAACTAAAGACACAATAACCAATAAACTTGTGAGAGGGAGAAGCAGGCTATAAGTGAGCCAATTACTATATGGATTGGCTAAAAAGTGAGCTGTAAGGATTCATATAGCCAAGTAAGGGCTGTATTATTAGCCTTGCTCTTTGGGTGCTATCGGCATGAGGATCCCGTCAAGCCATAGCTTTTAAACCGTGGCCGAGGATCTTGCCGGCAACTATCGATTCCATGTTGTAAATGCAATCTGATGCCCAAAAGAAGAGAGAGAGAGAGAGAGAGAGAGAGAGAGAGAGAGAGAGAGAGTGAGTTTGGGCATCACTCTCAACACACTGCAACAAGTGGTGCTTGCTTTCATTGAGGCTAGAAAAATTGGGAGCGGTGAATCTTCATTCACCGGTGCCCAAAGTATAAAAAAATAATTATTCACTATTGCATGTAAAAACGGTTACAAAGCCGTTGGCCACACATGCACACAAATCTTCACAAGGCCGTTGGTCTCTCACACACACACATAGGCCTTCAAAATTCAACAACATATACACATGCACTGGCACACATGCCTTCAAGTACACATAACCATTGCCTTATTTCTATAAATACAAGTGACTGCCTGCACATGAACATACAAATCTCTCTGTATTCCCTCTCTCAGTAGCCATGGAGAGCATAGCTTCATCATTCACAAATATGAACCCTGCAATGACAAGTGGTGAGCCACAAAATCCAGCTAGGCAGCAATATTATTTTCCTTCACCCCAATACCCCATGAACTATCTACCACAATTTTCTACCTCTTTTCACCCCCAGTATTCACACATGTTCAGTCCCTTTGGATCCCAATCAAACTACCCACAATCCCCATTCTCATCACAAGGAAGCTATCAAGGTATCTCTTACTAAGGGATGGTATAATACCCATATGTAAGGGGTTGCTGATGCATCACAAGTTGGATCTATGGGTTTCTTCCAAGGTAGCCAAGGGTTTGATTCATGAGTTGATGGGAGCAATTCTATTGGTTCAGCTTCTCCAATGTCCCAAGAGCAACAACAGAGTGGTGTTCCTCCTGTAAACACACCAGTTTGGGGTGACAATGACAACAACCTTCAAAAAAGTGAAAAGAAAGAAGGTTGTGTGTTTTGGACTGAGAAGAAAAACCTTCGGTTAGTTAGTGCTTGGTTGAAACATTCCACTGATCCAATTGTCTGAGTTGATAGAAGAGGAAATAGGTACTAGAAGGATGTTGTAGTAGAGTACAATTTGACTACACCTAAAGATCGGAGAATAATAGGTGCTCAATTGAAATATTATTGGAGCAAGACTATCCCTCCGAGTCGGACAACTGCACGCACCTCTAGATCAGCATCGATTTTCACAAGAAAAGTTGGAAGAGCACGGTTGGATTCAAGAGAATCCATGGCAGGAATTGGGAGACCGGAGAGGAACGAAGGAGAAGAGAAAGGAGAAATTTTCATTATACGAATGAAAAGGTAACAAGAGTATTTTATTAGACATGGGTCTCAACTATGTCAGATCAGCTTCGCTCTCAAAGATTTTTCACACTACAGTTGAGTGGGCATATGTGCTTATTACTGTACATGGGGCCCATTTATTTTGGGGAATCACTACCACACTATAGAAGGCCTGAGTGTAGTACGTGAAGTGTTGGTGATGGCAGTGATGTGGTGGTGGTGGTGGCGGATGTTTGTCTTGCATGTTTATCTTTTCTCTCGTCACTCACGTGCAATCTCTTCTACTTTGTGCAGCATCAATCGGGGGCAGCGTCGAACCACCTTGGAGGGTCGCTGGGATTGCAAGTTGGGCCATCCCAACCTAGACCGTCGCTGTGAGCTTCAAATAGTAGTCGTTGTGATATAATGCAATTGTGAACGTTGTGAACTATGCTTGTGTGTTTAGACTTTGCAGTTTGGAGTCGAGATTGTGATAGTTGTATGCTATGTTTGTGTTTGTGGTGGATTGAGATATATATATGTGTATTTTATATATATATATATATATATATATATATATATATATATATATATGTGTGTGTGTGTGTGTGTGTGTGTGTGTGTGTGTGTGTGTGTGTGTGTGTGTTGTGTGTGTGTGTGTGTGTGTGTGATATGTAGTTGTGTTGTATATATAATGTATATCTTGTTTGTAGCGATGGAAGTATAAAAACAAAAAAAAATGAATTTTTTTTTCACTTCTTTGCCGATTGTCAAAGAAACCGTCAACGTGACATAGCCATCACGGCGGCTTTTCTTTGCCGAGAGCCGGCTTGACTCTCGGCAAATTCTTTGCCGAAGTCCCAACATGCGACATTTGGCAAAAGAATTCTTTATCGTGAAGGGATATGCCAACAGTTCTTTCTTTGAGTGCGACACTCGGCAAAGGCTTTGCCAAGTGGAATTGCCTCTTTGGCAAGTGCAATTAGACTCGGCAGTCAGCTATGGAAGGAAACACCATAGCACCTGAATTGACGTTAGTACAGCGCCACAGCTTTTTTACATTTACTGTACTATTTTGTATACGGTATCTATGTGATTCGATGTTGTAAATACAATTACTTTATTAGGGTTGTGTTGTTCATTTGTAGGACGGAGGCAGCACAGCAGTATACTGTAGTAGTATATATATAGTACACGAGTCACGAGTGGTGTCCGGACGGACGGTGGAATAACGGAATGGCTCCGGTGCTGGGCCAAACAGCGGCCAGGAAGGTGCCGTGCTCCCTCCCGGCATGAGGATCCTGCCTGCCGGCCGGCCCCCACTCGTTGGCATCGCATTCCCTCGCATCAACCAGCGGCGGTGGCGCGGTACGGTCCCGTACTAGGAAGGAAGCTGCCGCGTGACCCCCACCTGGGACGGACGGGGATCAGCAGCGATCCAATCCAATGGAAGGAACGCGGCGGGCAGGAGCAGGACATCCCCGGTGGCCAGCCCGGCCAGTTTGCCGGGCGCCGTGGAGGCAGCTGCCATCTGCCCAGCCAATGAATGAAGTGAGCCACGATTTGACAGCCGCGGGACGGGACGTGAGATCTCCGGACAGCAGGGGAACCCGCAAGGATCGCGCACGGCCCTGCGGCGCTATCCATCCATGGCCAGGCCACGATCTCTCCGACCGTGCCATCCATCATGTCATATACTCCTCCTCCTTCCTACGGAGTATACGTCAGGATACGCAGTATCCATCCGTGTAGCCTGGTGAGTGCATGAAAAGCGGATCGGATAGTTTTGTAGGAGTACACAGCACGCCGCAGTTATCACCACCAGCGCCGCGCCGCGCGACTCCACGTACGGCCGCGGGGGATTCACCGCATCGTGATCTCTGATCTGATCCGATTCGATCCGATCCTCGCGCGCCGACCATTCAATTGCCATCTTCTCTTGATCTTTATTTATTTACTATAATAGTAGTAGGTGGTGTGTATATATAAATATATACGCCGCCCTGCCCTGCTCTGCTCTGCTCCGGAGATTGTTGTATTGTATTGGCAGCATCCATCCATCCATCCATTCATTCATCTTTTGGTTTGATTTGATTTGACCTGAGGGCAAGGCGGCAGCATTCGACTCGATCAGCCATATCGATCGATCGATCAATGGAGGTGACGGCGGCGGCCGAGCACACCGGCGAGGAGGATAGGAGCAGCAGTGCCAAGGACGCCAACGCCAAGGTGGCTGTACCGCCTGTCGTCGGCGACGTGGAGCCGTGCGTCATCGCCGTGGACGACAGCTCCGTCGACCGCGCCCTCGTCACCGCGCTACTGCGCCGCTCCAAATACAGAGGTGAGGGCACGCCGCCTTACATGTGTTTTGGTTGTTACAATTTCTTGCTTTAATTTTTGTCTTTGATGAAAATATGAATAATGTACGCATTACAAACATTCAGTAACTTGGGGCGCTTTACTTTGTCGATGCAGTCACCGCGGTTGACAGCGGGAAGAGGGCGCTGGAGATACTAGGCTCGGTAATGCTCTTCTCGCTGACGATCGACAAGGAAAACCTCTACTCGCGTGCCTTGGATTTTCATTTGGCTGAACATTGCCTTTTCTTTTGTATATGTATCTAATCCAGGAGCCGAATGTGAGCATGATCATCACAGACTACTGGATGCCAGAGATGACCGGCTACGACCTGCTCAAGAAGGTCAAGGTAATTTAACCACCATTGACTTGGATGATGGCATCTGCAGCCTGCCCTCAACAACCCTTTATCTGCTTGCAAATACTAGCATGTTCACAAAACATCTGATACAATCTGCTTCCTTTCCTAAGCAGGAGTCCTCCAAGCTGAAGCAGATCCCAGTGGTGATCATGTCCTCCGAGAACGTGCCCACAAGGATCACCAGGTCAGTCTGCTTCTCAACCAATAACTACTGGCAGTGTCCCTTCGTTACTCCTGAGACAAATAGTGATACGCGATTATCGCGAGAAAATGACGATCTGCTACTCTGAATGTGTTTCAGATGCCTGGAGGAAGGCGCGGAGGACTTCCTGCTCAAGCCCGTCAGGCCGTCCGACATCTCCCGCATAACCACCAGGATTCTGCTGCACTGAACTGAACTCTTTGATCACTGGCCACTGCCAGTGCCCACCCAAGTTAATTAGATTGTTACTAGTAGTGTTTTCAAGTCACAGTAGACTGAGTAGAGTAAATTTAGAATAGCAGTTATTAGCCGCAGAATGTGTAACGCAATGTGGCATTCAGTAGTGCTTCACGCTTTCTCTGGCGTCCTACTTAAGGACATGCAGGGATTAGTTGTAGGCTTCCAGTAGCTGAGTTTGTTTTCTAAATATAACGACTTGTGTAAGTGTAAGACACTGCACGAATCATTCTGTTTAAAGGAACAACGTTACATTGGCTTAGCAGCCGTTTTTTCAACAAATTTTGTTTTATATTATTAAACACCTGGGTTTGGTTCAATTGATCAGTATATGTTTTGTCACTATTTTTTTCACCATGCCTCATATTGCCTATCTTACAGCCACACGGAAAGAAATGACTTCAGACAAAGTGAAAACAGAACAGGTTGCCATTGTAGTATCTGCGGAGTCCACTCCTCTCATATAAGCATCATACGGCTTGATTTAAAACCTTGTCATCTGTTACTAAGGAATTCGACCAAGTGTTTTTTATTTCTTACTATGAAGTCAAAGGAAAACGTGACAAAGAACATGATCTGCAGCTTACAGGTAACAGGTTCTTAATGATAATCAAGAAAGACTAGGAACCATCTTCACCTATTTCTTTCTACAAATTTAATAAGCCTCAAAAACCTTGGCGCCTGATAAAACTCTGAACAGGCCGGATTGTGGTATTCAGCATCACTATTCTGTTCCTTCAGCTTACCTACAAACTCTGGTGGCATGCCAAACAATTCCATGTTTTGGAACTGCTTGAGGTTCTCCATTCCTTGGGGTGTTTCAGTCAGTTCAGTGCACTGGCCAAGCACCAGATCACGTAGGTTCACAAGGCATCCTTGCTGAAACGCTATGTGATTAAGGTTAGGCAAGCCCTCCAAGGTGAGTTTCCGGAGCGTAGGAAAACTACCTTCGGTGAATATCATGTCCCTGTCACGGTATGCATTCACGAGGCTAAAATTGACCAGCCTAGGAAGGGCAGCGAGGACCACGAGTGAGTCTTGCGCAATTTGGCAACGACACAACCTTAACTGCACGAGGCTAGTGAGGGAGCTGATCCATGGTGGCAGCTTCCCTCTCGCCAACCTGCCAGTGAGAGCCAGTTTCTGTAGCTTCAATGGCGGTCGAGAGATTGATTCAAGGTCTAGCACTGCGTCGTCGACTCCAGGTTTAATTGCCAACCCCAAGCGAAGAAGGAAGCTCATCCTAGAGATAAATGATGACAAGTCATCGGCAAGGCTTGCATCAATGCCAGATAACTCCAGGCTCCTCATCTGCTCCAGCTTTGCTAACGATCGAACCATCTTGTTATCAGCTTCAACATACTTGAGTGTCTGCAGGCTGGCCAGGTTTTCCAGCCTGTCAGGAACCCCAACTGCCTTGCCAGGATACGGCTTCAAGAAATCACTTGTCTCACGTGTTAAAACTATCAGGTGGCGTAGGTTCTTCAGTTTCGCTATGCTGCTTGGTAGCCTTTGGACCATGGACAGCTTGGCATCCAAAGTTTGTAGATTCTGCAATTTGCCCAGCTCCTTTGGAAGCTCCTCAATGAGAGTGGCTCGGACACCGAGATATCGCAGGTTGTGAAGACTAGTCACTGAGCTTGGTAACCTTTTCATCTTGATGAACCAGAGGTTTAGCACAGTCAAGAGCCTGAAGCGAGACAGGAATGAAGCATCCAACTCTGACCCAAACGCACTGAAGGAGCGAAGCATGGCCAATTGCGGAACAGTCTTCCCGGAGTCCACATGCCGGATTCTGACGCCGTGATGATCGTCCGTTGTTACCCTGCCCTTTGCAAACTGAAAGAAGCCTTCCTCTTCTTTAGACCGGTGGATGATCAACTCCCTGATGAGGTCATGAATTTGGCAGCGCTTGGCACGGCTAGCGAGAAATTCAAGCATTTCTTTGACCAAACCGCCGTTCTCTGCTCTGGAATGAGCTCAGCGCCTGAAGGTACTCGGCTTCCCCAAAATCCGGCCACATTACGCCGGTGAAGTAGAGCTCGGAGTAGGCGGGCACTGCCACATCAAGAAGTTGCTCAGCCTCACCTCGCCGCTCGTCCCGATGACCAGGTCAGGGCACGAGAACTCCCCGGCGACGCTCGTCGCGAGCTTGCTCGCAAGCAAGGCCCCCTCGATGTCCTCCGGCCTGAGCGTCTTGGCCTGCACTTCCCCGGCGAGCGCTCTGCACGCCTGCACGATGTCCCATCTCCCGCTGTAGCAGGTTGCCAGCATCAGGTGGAGCTGGGAGTTGTGCCTCGTCATCTCCTCGGCTTCCTGAACAGTGTTCTGCAGAGAGGCCGGCCGTCTGGAGGAGTCGCCGATGACATGCATCCGGATCCCGTTCCTGTGTCCAGATCAAAATCACGTACGGACTCATTTGATGACGTGGACTTTTCATGACAGCTAACTTCGTATGTCATTATTTGATGACGTGCATTTTGTTTTGCATGCAGCTAACTTTTGGTATGTCATTGCATGACAACTATAGTAATTTCCTGTCCAGATCAAACAAAATGCATGCTTACCTCGCGTACTCGTCCATGTTATCGCGGATCATCAGCTCGATAATCCCCATCAGGTAATCCACCTCCATCTTCAGATTCAAAGAATGCAAGAGCAGTGCATAAACACAACGATCTGCTCGCGTCAGAGCTGAAGAAGGTGGTAAAAAAAAAAAAGAATTAGTGAAGGGGGTGGAAAGGTTCATGCCTTGGGGCGCCCGAAGTTCTCCTGGGAGAATGCGAACACCGTGAGCGCGCGGATGCCCCAGGCGTGTGAGAGCCGAACCGTGAGCTCCAGCGCGCGACAGCCAGCCTCGTGGCCCTCCGCCGTCAGCAGCCCCCCGCGCCTGCGCCCATCGCTTGTTCCCGTCCATCACCACGGCCACGTGCCGCGGCAGCGACTCCGGCCGGATCCCGCTCTGGACCAGCGCCTGAGGCGGAGGAACAATGCCGACGCCGGCACGGGCGCCGTGCAGTCGGCGAGCCGGGTGGAGCGTGCAGCGAGGAGTAATAACAGACAGAGAGTGGGATAGCATCGTGGGAGTTTTGGTTCTGGCGTTCTGGGTCTACTCTTAGACTAACTCCAACAGCGAAAGGCAAAAGGGAACCCAAACGCAAAATAGCTCACGCACAGTGTTTTTGCGTCGCAACACCGGCCTCCAACGGACGACGCAAATGGAGGAGGCATTTTGCGTACCAGGCGAGGAAGCGCAAAAAATGCGTCGTCTCTCTCCTCGACGCAATTGTCCGGGCGCTCGCAGTGGTGGGCCCGAAGACCCGCGTCGGGCGTGGCGGCCACCGACGACGACGCCGAGGCCAGCCTGCGGCCGGGCGTTTCCGCGTGTGCGGGGGGGAGGGGCCGATGACGGATCCGCCGTCGGGCGCGCGGCGGCTCCGGCCATGGGAGGCAGCAGAGCACGCCGGGCGTGTGGGCGCCGCCTGCGATCCGCCGCCCCACGCCCCGCGCCGCCGGGCGGATCCGCCGCCCGGCCTCGCCGGCGATCCGGCCGCCCCCTGCCAGCCGCGCCGCCAGAGGAGGAAGGAGAGAGGGGACTCCCGCCACCATCCCGCATGAGCGCCCGCCGCCCACGAGAAGGGAGAGGGAGCCTCGGGGGAGGAGGAGCCGCGAAAGGGGGGAGGGAGCTCGAGACACCGGGCATGGAGGAAAGGAGGGAGCTCGGGAGACGCCGGCCATGGAGGGAAAGGAGAGCAGGGGCTCGGCTGGCTTTTGCGTCCTCTGTTGGAAATAGGAAAGGTTTGGGTTGGTCACCCATTCGCTGTACACGATGCAAACGATCAAATGGCTCTTGTTTTTGGGTATCGATTGTTGGAGTTAGTCTTAGTAGGTCAATAGTAATTTAGAGCAAGTGCAATAATACATCTTAGCTTGTTTTATAGCCAAGCTATATCGGCAGATTCTTACGTGGAAGAGAGAGAAACAAAAAGAGTCAAGCTGCTTGTCGCAACTTCTGGTGCCGAGCCCTTTACAGTTCCTCGCGCTTTTGTTGTGTTTTTTGTCTGCTTGTTGTCAGCCTCTCAGCATTTTATCGGCAAATTTGTTGTCAGACACTATAAAAATATGTGTTTTAAAAACTTGGCTTTGCTAGTAAACATTACAAAACCACACATATTTACTAAATGACACTTTAGCACATATAATGGCATATCCACATCATTGATAAAAGACATCTGGACAAGAGTGTCCTTACCCTTCTGATAGAACAAATAATAGTGTCAAAAACATGTTTTGCAATGGACAATAACATGGTTTAACCATATTTGGCTTTCTTGAACTTTACAACAGATTAATATTCTCACACCATCTGAATGAACACAACATACAATTTATACTTGTAAAACTAAGCCTAGAGTTATCTCTAACATAATCGTAAGTGTCCGTCAAGAATTCACGAAAGATCGTCGTGCTCCTCATGGAAAATCTCAAGCAAGAATTGAGGAGGCTCCATCTGCATAGCCACCTTTTGGATTGGGCGCCCTTGCTCGCCGCTAAGAGCAAGTTTAACAAGGTTGTCTTCTGAGCTATGTCATGCGTGTCATCTAGAGACAAGCGTAAAAGACTACTGGTATAATAGTTTGTCTCCTCATATGCTTCAAAACATTTTTTAATAGCACATGTGTTCCTCCACCACCTGCCTTCCTCCTTTCTCCTCAGTCATGATCTGACATGCCCGCTGCAAGGTTGGAGAGAGATTTGAGCTTAGGTAGTGACAGTCCTCACAAACCACTGGGAAATATGCCAGCGCCCGACGTTAGATATTGCGACAAGCATATTCTCTTTCTTGCTTACCCTCTCTTCCTCCACTTAGACATTTGCTAAGATAACTTGGCTATAAGACAAGTTAATTCTACTTACTTGCTATAAGGAACGAGTTGCGTGCACCCCTGCTGCTCTCTTCTTGTCGCAGGAATCGAGCACCGCCTCTGTGGCTTAGCCACCGCCAGGGGCGTCGCCGCCGATGAAGGACCACCGCCTGCTCGCAGCCTTTTTCTGTGTGAGACGAGCGAACAGACTATACCCATCCGTGCTTCCATTGGGCAAAATGATAAAAGGCCAAGGGCACATTCATCATTCAGCTTAGTGTTCTAGAGCATATTAGCGACCCTCTAAGATGTCTGTTGACCAATAGCCTATTTTAAGTCCCACTCCCACATGAGGCTGTCGCGGACATTATATTCCGCCACGCGAACTCTGTTCTGTCCTTGAGCGCGAGGAGGTTGCCGACGGCGACGATCGCCAGAGGCAGGGCTGACATGGCTCCTGCATACTGGTTGCCAGCTCGGCAAGGTGCTCCGGGCATGTAATGCCGGACACCTCTCTGAATGCCACGCTGCAGAATAGCGCCCAGGCCGCATGCCTCGGCAGAGGCTCCAGCGCCACGATCCTCTCCGCTACCGCGGCCCTGGCCACGTCGTCGCTGCGCGTGGTGACCACGACCAGGCTCCAGGTCTCGTCGCGTCGAGGAACGCGTGGCGGAGCTTGTCCCACAGGTGGGAGTCCTAGACGCCGTCCTGCACCACGAGGTACCTCTTGGCCACGCATGGCCGCCACGAGCGACCTGTAGTCCGTGTCTCCGTTGCTCCCGGTGTCGGGTCCGTGCTCACCGAGGCCGCGCTAGCCGGCGTCGCAGTGCAGCTCTTTGAGGATCTTGTTGCCGAGATCGTCCATGGTGAAGCCCTGCGAGACGGCCACCCACACGGCACACTCGAAGTGGCTTGCTGCCACTTGTTTGAGCACGACCGTGGCGAGGGTGGTCCTGCCGACGCCGCCCATTCCCAGCACGGCAACCAGGGTCCACCCTGGCTCCGAGCCCTCGACCAACCACCACATCAGCTGCATCTCGTGCACGGAGAAGCCGACGGCTTGGTCTTTCTCCACGAAGTGCGAATTCGCCGCCAGAATCTGCCTCCGCTATCTCCGCCGGCCAGTCGTTGACTTGTCGTAGCGCGGGCCACGGAGAGTAGACAAAGAGCTGACAAAGAGCAGAGGCCAAGCCGAGCCGAGCGCGGGCCAGTCGTTGAGAAATGACACGACACGATCGGGCACGTTATAGACTGAAAAGTCAATCAAAATCAAACGTATAAAACAGCAAGACGCGATTTTTGTTATAGAAAATGTTACTCATTCCAAGCAACTGAGCCTTTAGTACTAGGGAAAAAATAAGCTACAATTTCCATGTTCGATTTCACAGTTTCACACCACATCTCCTAACAACAAATTCAAGCATTTCTTTGACCAAACCGCCGTTCTCTGCTCTGGAACGAGCTCAGCGCCTGCAGGTACTCAGCCTCCCCAAAATCCGGCCACATTACATCGGTGAAGTAGAGCTCGGAGTAGGCGGACTGCCACATCAAGAAGTTGCTCAGCCTCACCTCGCCGCTCGTCCTGATGACCAGGTCGGGGCACGAGAACTCCCCGGCGACGCTCGTCGCGAGCTTGCTAGCAACCAACGACTCGTCGATGTCCTCCGGCCTGAGTGTCTTGCCCTGCACCTCGCCGGCGAGCTCTCGGCACGCTCGCACGATGTCCCATCGCCCGCTGTAGCAGGTCGCCAGCATCAGGTGGAACTGCGAGTTGTGCCTCGTCATCTCCTCCGCTTCCCGAGCAGCGTCCTGCAGAGAAGCCGGCCGTCTTGAAGGGTCGCCAATGACATGCAACCGGATTCCGTTCCTGTATGTGTCCAGAGCACACCCACCTCATCATAGCGCCTATGTATGTCATAGTGTGATAGATGTGTGATCTGCTGTGCAAATGCACACTCACCTCGCGTACTCGTCGGTGTTATGGCTGATCATGCGCTCGATCATTCCCATCAGGTAATCGACCTCCATCTGCAGATTCAAAAGAATGCAAGAGCAGTGTAAAAACACAAGATCTGCTCGGCGTCGAGCCGGGGATGAACAAGGTAGTAGTAGAAGTTAGTGAGGGGGAGAGAAGAGCCGAAGAGGTTCTTCTTGCCTTGGGGCGCCCGAAGTTCTCCTGGGAGAATGCGAACACCGTGAACGCGCGGATGCCGCAAGCGTGGGAGCGCCATATCGTGTGCTCCAGCGCACGACGGCCAGCCTCATGGCCTTCCGCCGTCGTCATCCCCCGCGCCTGCGCCCACCGCCTGTTCCCGTCGGTCACCACCGCCACGTGCCGCGGCAGGGACTCCGGCCGGATCCCGCTCTGGACCAGCGCCTGAGGCGGAGGAGCGACGACGGCGCCCGCCGCGCCGGCGCCGTGCAGTCGGCGAGCTGGGTGGCGCGTGCGGCGAGCAGTAACAGACAGAAAGCGCGATAGCATCGTGGGATTTTTGGTTCTGGCGTTCTGGCTCGATCTACTCTTGGTCTCAGACTCCGAGCCTCTCAATACTATAAGTCAGTAGTAATTTAGGCAGGCGTGATGCGCCTAAAGATTCTCTTCTTGGGAGAATATAATATTTCTTTTTCGTTTTCGAAAGACGCGAGTTTCTCCAGGGCCAGCCTCGCTAAATAGTAAATACCATCAGTTTTCTAAATAATGGCATTAGTGTATGATTATGATTATGTTTATTTACTTAATTTTATCTGATACAACATATTCTCGTTTGAGCAACGAACACCATCTCAATTTGCATAAATGTCAACCCAAAACATTTTTTTAACATATACTTTTCAGGGCAACATACAGGTTCCGGTATTTAGCGCCATCGGAACGGTTGGATGAACACACTTATCCAAGATGTGTGCAGAAATTTATAGTTAAAAGATATGTTTATTTTTGTTTCAAATGGCTAGAACTTCAGTTATCACCTTGAAAACTAATTTGCACCTGTGTGAGCTTCAGTTAGAGTGAATTTGTAAGAAGCTTTCTCTGATGCTTCTCTTTTATGAGAAGTTAAAGCCAAACATTTGTTTCCATTATTAAGGAAAAAAAACTTGCCCATGCTAGCTATGTTCAAGCAATGCGTTTGGTTCCGAAGACAGGATAGCCTAGACTCACCGGTGCAGACTCCAAGAAATTAGCTAGGCCGAGAAAGCCAAATCCGCTCTCCGACGGTGGCAAGAATCGTTCTTGCCGGCACAAGCTCCTAGGCAGCTTGTTGATCAACCAAATACTCACGTCTCCTATGTTTTCTTATCGAGCGAAGGTAGGCGAGGTTTGGTAGGGATTCAAACGGACCCTAAACGTAAAAATGTTGCATACTCCCTCCGTTCCTAAATAAGTGTCACTGTGGGATGAGTGCCACAAGTTTAACTTGATTTAAAGAAAATATGTGCAACATTTATATCTCTAATTAATTTTGTTAAAAAACTAGATCTGAAGATCTTTCCGATGAGATATTTATTATTTATTAAAATTGCTGCCAGTTGTTTCTCGGAAAGTGAATCGACATTTATTTAAGGACGGAGAGAGTACTAGCCTACTTCCGAGGAGCTCCATATATGAGCTCTTGGCTACAGAAACCAGTCGAGACCAATGTAAATGCTCAGATACTCCCTCCGTCCCGTATTATATGTCGTTCTAGCTACAGGTTTATATCCCAAAATATGTGTCGTTGAGGCTACTGTACATGGGCCCAAGACCTATCATCTAGCCTGCAGCCTTGTTCTGTCGTCACAGTGTCACTCATGTCCCTGTCCTTTCGCCTTTCCTCATTCGATCGTCAGAGCACCGCTTCACTTGCAGAGACGAGAGAGAGACTGATGTCAAGTCATGTGTACTGATTTTATAGGCTTGCATTGGTCTCTGTGAATGCTGTCGGATGACAGATAAAATAGGACAGAGGGAGAGTATGTCTTTGGTAGAGAATAAAAAGTGCAGCATTGTAGCTTTTAGAGCGAGAAATAGGAATACAGAATCGAAAAAGAACTGTCCTCCAATCTAAGATATTTTATTTTTCTTATCATATCATTTTTACTATGTATCTAAACATATTGTATAGCTAAATACGTAAAAAAACTACATATCTGGAAGAAGCAAAATATTTTGTAGTTTGGGATAAAGACAGTACATATCTATTTGACACTCCAAATGTTAGAGCTTGGATTTTTTTTACAAGAAATATAAAGTTTTATTTCAATAGCAAGATACTGAAATGATAGATACAGAGTTCATGCAAATTGATTGCATTACAGTTCTCGCATTGGTGCTTTCAGTTATAAAAAAAATACACGCCTAGTAGGCACGCTACCGCCGCGCCCGCTCTGTAAAGTGTGAACATCAAAATCACCAAGACAATAAAACATAGGAGAACAGTGATGAAAAGCGATGAACAATAACTGAAAATATTTAAAATTTGAATGAACAGTGCAAAAACACTTTGGAGGTGCTGACTCGGTTGTGGGATTTATGTTGTGTCATATAACTGTAACACACGCTGCGAGGAGAATGGATTGGGCTTGGTGAATTGCAGGAGGATGAGGAGAGGGAGGGGGAAGGGGCAGCGCAGGGGGCGGCGCCCTAGGGAGGCAGATTCAATTGAGAGAGATGAAACCTTCATAAATGAACTAATAAATACAAAATCAAGGAGCTAATAAAGGATTAGTAATGGAGATCCCAGGTTGGAGTGCTAGACCCCCTCTAGCCCTCCCTCCCTCCACCCCTGGCTGATATAAATCATGGCAAATACTTACTAGCAAGCCAGCCAGTCGATGCAATTCATTGAAGAACCTGCCAGAATCTCTCTACTTCTACTCTAAGAGTTAGGAGCCAAAAGTTGTATTATATTTATTTGATTGTCCTTTCTTACAGCCGTGGTTTATATTTATAGGTAGGGCTTGATATAAGTCATAATCGATTAAGACAAAATACAAAACAGAACACAAACTAGTCTCGATAATTTAGACTCTGATATAATAACAAACTTTCTTTGTGATGAAGGTCCGACACCTTGCCCTTTGCTTGCTGCCATTATTGCTGATCTTGGTCAATAGCTTTAATTTATGATTCGGGGTAGATCAGTTATTTCCATATTTTTTACGAATTTCATAGGCAATATCCTCTTACCAATTTCTGGTGTCAAAACCAAGCAATGAGCTAATTGGCAGTAGGAAAAAAAGCAGTATTACTAATTTCTTTAATTTATATAACTGAAACCATCTTCATCAACTCCCATACATTGCTTTTATTATTCCAAATGGCTAATATGTTTATAACAGTGCCCATTCAATTGAGATGTAGTTTGATGAGTTGTTTTCGAGCAACTCCCATGCATTGCTTTATGATTTAAAATGCCTGATATGTGCATAGTAGTGCTTAGTCCATTGAGATGCAGTTTGATGAGTTATTCTTTAAGTCATTGCATTGCATGTTTATTCTTAAGAGCATTTGATGTTCTAGTTTTTCTATAGGACCATACACACATATTGATTCCAGTCTTTGTTTATAGTTGCATGTAACCCTTAACACACACTCATATTGACACTGATAGGACCTTTGACATAGTGTTATACTGTGAGACAATATTATCATGCCGTGAGACACTTTTTTCATTGTTTATTCATTTGTGAAACTCACTTCGTATAGAAAAAGAAAGAAGCATTTAGGTATAGATACAAGACTATGTTGTACTAAGATTCAATTAGTTTGGTTTATGGGGAAGACGAGTATCTGGCGAGTCAGTAAAGATGCTTTTGAGAGCTCAGAGTTGAGTAGAGAGAAAATAGTATTAGGGAGCCTAATGCATCGGCAACAAGTCTGAAGAGACAAAGTTCAAATGACTCATCCAATGTACTATGGTGTGAGAAGATACGTTCACTGCAATGCTCATGCTCGAAAGTTTTAGTTTATGATGGACCTACCACTGTGCAAGAGAAATAAATGGCTTTTTAAAGCAACTCAAGAAGTGATTAGAGTACCATTCTAAGCATGTTAACTGAAGAAATGATTAGAGTACCATCCTAAGTATGTTATTGTGTATGCTTCTACGTGGTTATACGTTTCTTTTATCAAATGGTTTTAAATTTTGTTTGTGTAAACAACGCACATGCTATTTCCCTCGGTTGCTTTATGCTTCTAGAATACAGCTTCCAGTCATCTAATTAAACTTGTCAAAGATATTATTTGACTATTTATGTATCTCATATTTGACTGTTTATGTATCTCATATATTGTAGTGATTATATATATATATATATATATATATATATATATATATATATATATATTGTAATGTCCCGCCTCCTCGAGGCCACCCGCCACATCCGACAAATTAATAGGACCATATATATATATATATATATATATATATATATATATATATATATATATATATATATATATATATATATATATATATTGTAATGTCCCGCCTCCCCTCGAGGCCGACCCGCCTTACATCCGACATACTTAATAGGACCAATACTACCCTCACAGACTAACACGAGTCTTTTTCTGCGCATTTTGTCCTCACTCATGCGCACCCGGAACGAATTCGATCGATCGGTCACTCATCCTCGAAATTGCTCCGTGCCAAGCACGCTTAACCCCGAAGTTCTTTCTCGAGATGAGCTTCCGTAAAAAAAGTTGCAACTTATTGGTATAAGTATCATATTAACCCTATTAAACCCTCGGGGCCGGGGTGCTACATATATTTTGCTATTTTTTAATATATTTTGCTGTTTATGGAGAGAGAGTGTGAGAGAGGAGAGAGAAAAGAGAGGGAGCGTGAGAGAGGAGAGAGGAGGGAGGAGAGAGAAGAGAGTGAGTGTGAGAGGAGAGAGAAGAGGGGGAGAGGTGGTAGTGGTAAAGTATGTGTGTGTGAGCGAGAGTGAAGAGAGAGGAAAAAGAGAGAAGAGAGTGTTGGGCCAACAATTATAACATCATAGATCATACTATTTTATATGTTACGAAGCAATCCGTTCCTCAAGAAGATGAACCAATAGGATTACAGAGATCTCATCCACCCGATTAGTGACATGGATTAATATTAGCTTTAGATCTAAATCCAATGATTAATGTAATCTCTCCCCCAGAAACAACCGACTAATCATAGGAACCGACATCACCGGAGTCTATACGTTGGGCGATCACAGATCCGCTGCCCCCTGAACGGACGCCTCGCAACTTCGTGGTGTCGCTTCATCCCGTATAAATCCCGAGATTGATCAATGGAAAACACAGTTCGATTCCTTTCTTTCTTTCTCTCGATGACCCATGCTTAAACACGTTATCAGCATGCTCTCAAGATCGAGAGGGAGAAAACTTCCGTCGAGAAGGTGAGATGGATCCCAACAACTCACCGTCGATCATGACCGCAATCCTTCTCGGTATCACGCTCACCCGCCGCGCGCTCCACTTCTCATCGGCGCCCGCCGCTGGGCGGAGAAACGCTAACGCCGCCACATCTTCGGCCGTCGTCGTCACCGTGGACGCCCACGGCCGTCGCCGTCCTCGCCGTGGCCCACGGCAAATCACAAGACGCCTCGCCGCCTCCAACGTCATCCAGGCTTCTGGATCGGCACCGGCACCACTAACGCCCGCCCGGCCTTCGCCAACTCCACCAGAACTCCAGTTCGCGCGCCGCCGACTCCCGGAGCCTTCAGCTGGCGGCCGGACCAAGGGCGGCCTCTCGCTGTACGCTTTCCGCGCTGCTGGCCAGGCTTGATGGGCTTCAACGCCAACAACATTGCGGCTCCGGCAGCCGTTCCGGCTTGTCACCCCGCAGCCACTCCGGTGGATCTGGCCCCAAAGAACTCCTCCATCAGGCCTGGGAGTGTCGTGTTCGCCCCGCCGGACCACCACTTGCCGAGGACAACCGTCCTGGCCTTCGTCCTGGCTCCTAGACTGCTACCTTCCGAGGCTCTCCAATGGCATCCTTCCCAACCGCTTCAATGGCAAGGCTGGTCCCTCCGGCGTGGGGGCTACTCGCCCAACTAAGCGCGCGGCGGCAACTGGAAAAGGCGGAGGCAGCAATGGCGGAGCGGCGGCGCACAGTGGAATGGATATGTTCTGACCCATATCTCCACGCTCGTATTTACTCCGTCTCCTGTCCCTGACCGGCCACTAGGGCCTGTCCCAATAAAGCTGGCTCGCCCATGTGTGTCTTGTTTATTATATTCTGACTTATGACTTTTGACTAGTTAGCAGCCATTTCACTTACAAATCTTTCAGGATTTTCATGTAATTAGCGCTGCATATTGTGTCAGGACTCGGTTAATGTTCAAAGTATTTGTTTGTGTGACAAATCCAATAGCATTTGTTCGAGTTACCATTTTATTGCAGTTAATTATATTCTTTATATTTTGCAATACGACACAATTTTTTGAGTCTACTTTAACTATGCAAAGTTGAATACTTAAATATATGTCACTATCACTTCACGTGTACCTTAAAAAAAATATATTGGATATTCAAATTTATTTGCATATACCAATAAACAATTCACTTCATAAGGTCCACAAATTATGTTTTTACATAATCTTTACCTATAAAGTGTTATTCCAATATTCAATGTTCACGTTAAACATATCACCATTGATTTAAAAATGTAATGTGTAATTTTAAGGTTCATGTTTAAGATTTAAGTTTCTATTTAAATATATTTTACATATAATCTTACAACACAATACGTGCCTTACACTATAAACATTTATATATAAATGTAGGCAAAATGTCCGATGTTAGCAAATTAAAAGAAAGAGAATTTGAGCAACTCGCTCTTGATGGACATAATTTTCCAACGTGGTCAATGGACCTCAAAGTTAGTCTCTCTTTACGGGGATTCTACCAGGCCATTCTTCCACCAACAGAGGGTGCTTCGGCACCTGATGACAAAACCAAGTACAGTGCCTTATATATTATAAGGTCTCATATACATCCAGGCCTCAAGTCTGAATATTTGATGGAAGAAAATCCACGGGTCTTATGGAACGCTCTCTAGTAGCGCTATGAACAGCAGAAGGCAATTTTCTTGCCTGAAGCTTTGCATGAATGGAACCATCTCCGTCTACAGGATTTTAAGTCTGTCGGAGAATACAATCATGCAATTCGCAAACTTTGTGCAAAACTCAAATTTTGTGAAAAAGAACCTACTGATGCAGACAAAATAGAAAAGACCCTGTCTACTATGATGCCTGCAGATAGAATCCTTCACCAACAATACCGCAAACAAAATTTCCAAGTTTATTCTGAGTTGATTAATACTCTACTTCAGGCCGAACGGCATAATGAGATTCTTCTTTGGAACTCAAATAAACGCCCATTGGGTGCTGCTCCATTACCTGAAGTTCATACAAACACTCAGAACACAAACAAAAAGGAAGGTGAACCCAGGAAACCTTTCAGACATTTCAAAGGTAAAGGTAAAAGGAAAAGGTAATAATAAGCGCAAAAGAGAGCATTAATCACGGGTAAGGACATTCCCAAAAAGGATTTTGACAAATCCAAAGTTTGTCAAAAGTGTGGATGTTACAACCACATCACTAAGAAATGTCGTACCCCCCGTCACTTGGTTGACTTGTACTTAAAGTCCGTCGGACGTGATCGCCCAAATCAAGGACAGAAGTATGAAGCCCATTTCAACTTCCAGAATGATGTTACGATGCAAGATGTTGCTCCGTACAACTTCCCAAATGACATCAACATGGCAGAAGCTAGTTGCTCCAAGAGTGTCCCCATTGGACCAAGCAACCACAAGACTCTACCACCTACGGAAGACTTAATGGACACAGACAAGATGCTCGTGGAGTTTGCCTCTACTGACATGTTTGGAGATCTCAATTAGACTCCCATAGTCCTTAATTAGTACTACATACTCATTTATGTACTAGCACAGTGTTGTAAATTATTGCTAAATATAGCAGTCTTGTAAAATATATGTGGCTTGCTTGCTACATCATATATACAACACGTATGCTTGCTATATCATATATATATAGCACGTATGTATCAAGCACAATTTAAATTCAATAAAGTATGTATTATTATATATATGCCATTCTCAGATTTTTAAATAAATTCTCTTTCACATATATAGATTTCTACGGGATAAATCCAATGGAGGAGGAATTGTGCCTTGTAGATAGCGGTACTACAAATTCTATACTAAGGGAAACTAAATATTTCCAAACTCTAACTAAGAGACAAGGAAATGTTCTAGCAATCGCCGGACACGATGCCACCATAGTAGGCTCTGGTTGCGCTACTATTACACTTCCCATGGTACTCAACTTACAATTGAGGATGCATTATTGTATCCTGATTCAACTCGTACCTTACTTAGCTATAGAGATATCAGGAAAAATGGACTTCACGTGGAAACACATGAAGAACACAAAGAGGAATTTCTCCTCCTAGTTAAACATACCGGATATGGCAAACAAATTCTTGAGAAAATTCCCTCTTTACCATCTGGAATTTATTATACATACATCAAACCCGTACCATATGTTGCTTATAAAATAATTTTTCAGAATGTTGACGCATTCCGAACTTGGCATGATCGCCTTGGTCATCCTGGTATAGGGATGATGCAAAAAATTATAAACAATTCCGATGATCACAACTTAACTAATTCTAAATTCTCCGAATCTTCTGATTTTGTGTGCACTGCATGTGCCACCGGGAAATTGATTTTAGGACCATCTTATCTTAAAATCAAAGCTGGACCACTTAAATTTCTTGAAAGAATTCAAGGTGATATTTGTGGTCCTATTACTCCATCATCTGGACCATTCAAATATTTCATGGTTCTAATAGATGCTTCGACACGATGGACTCATGTGTGTCTCTTATCCACACGTAATCATGCTTTTGCCAAACTAATAGCTCAAGTTATTAGACTTAGGGCAAATTATCCTGAACATCAGATAAAATCTGTTAGAATGGACAATGCTGCTAAATTTTTCTCAAAAGCTTTCAATGACTATTGCATGGCTCTTGGCATTCAAATTCAGTACTCAGTTCCATATGTCCACACTCAAAATGGTTTAGCAGAAGCTCTTATCAAAAGAGTTAAGCTAATAGCAAGACCACTATTGCAGAATTGTAACCTACCAACTTCATGTTGGGGTCACGCAGTTTTACACGCTGCTGACCTACTACAATTGCGCCCAACTGCATATCATATAGCTTCCCCGCTACAATTAGTACGTGGAAATCCACCAAGTATTTCCCATCTACGAAAATTCGGTTGCGCTGTATACGTACCGATTTCACCACCAAAGCGTACATCTATGGGTCCACATAGGAAATTAGGGATCTATGTCGGGTATCAATCTCCGTCGATCATAAAATACCTAGAGCCCCTTACAGGGGACCTATTTATGGCCCGATACGTTGACTGTATCTTCAATGAGGATCATTTTCCGGCATTAGGGGGAGATTACAAGTACCAAAAGGAATGCCCGGAAATAAATTGGGATGCACAAGACATCTCCACTAATGATCCACGTACACAAGAATCTGAACTGCAAGTTCAAAAAATCATAAATTTGCAAAATATTGCAAATAATCTGCCAGACGCAACTGATTATAAAGGTGTCACTAAATCCTATCATCCTGCTAGGAATGTGCCTGAAAGAATAGAGGTACCAAACAAAACTATTCAACTCCCACCTCAGAAACCGGTTCAAGGTAAGAGGGGGAGAAGTAAGGCCGTTAATCAGGATATGGCTCCTAAACGCCAAAGAAAACAAAATAACAAAAACTCTAAATTAGTAAATATGACTCAACAACAAGTTGTGAGACACCAAGTGAATAAACAAAATTCACATCCCACATCAACAAGTGCACTCAATATCCGATGTTGGGACATCGGAACGCCCGACGCTATCGTATTGGAAAATAACGAACCGTCACAAGGGATACAAGAAATTTTCATAAACTATATTGATTCTGGAGAATCATATGACCGACTTTGCCGAAACAATTGCCGAAATCATTGCCGAAATCATCCAAAGTGATCCAGATCCCAAAACCATGGTAGAGTGCAAAAAGCGCTCGGACTGGAACAAATGGAAAAAAGCAATTCAAGCAGAGATAGCCTCGCTCGCAAAAAGAAAGGTATTCTCATCAGCAATACCTACACCTTCAAAGGTCTTCGCTGTGGGATTTAAATGGGTTTTCGTCCGAAAACGGAATGAAAATAATGAGGTGGTGAGATATAAAGCGAGACTAGTAGCACAAGGGTTCACGCAGAGACCCGGCATTGATTTCAATGAAACATATTCTTCAGTAATGAGTGGAATAACATTCTGATATTTAATAGCATTGGCAGTTCAAAATCATCTATCTATGCAGATGATGGATGTAGTGACAACATATTTGTATGGGTCACTTAATTCGGATATTTACATGAAGGTTCCCGATGGAATCCCTATTCCAAATCCTAAAGCAAGTCGCACCACATATTGTGTAAAACTTAATAAGTCACTATACGGCTTAAAACAGTCGGGACGGATGTGGTACAACCGACTGAGTGAATTCCTACTACAAAAGGGATACACCAATAATGATGATTGCCCATGTGTTTTCATAAAGAAATCCTAAACGGGATTTTGTATTATATCCGTATATGTGGATGATTTAAATATCATTGGCAACCCACATGATATAAATGAAGCACGCAATCTCTTAAAGATGGAATTTGAGGTGAAGGATTTAGGTCAAACTAAATTTTGCTTGGGTTTACAAATCGAGCACCTTCACTCAGGAATCTTAGTACATCAATCTGCCTATATCCAGAAAACACTAGAGAAATTTAATATGGATAAATCATATCCATCCAAAACTCCCATGGTTATTCGAACTCTGGATATGGAGAAAGATCCATTTAGACCAAGGGACGATGATGAAGAGGTACTGGGACCCGAGGTTCCATATCTCAGTGTCATTAGAGCACTAATGTATCTTGCAAATCAAACTAGGCCTGATATTGCATTTGCCGTAAATTTATTGGCTAGACATAGTGCTGCTCCAACTAAACGCCATTGGACTGAGCTAAACACATCTTAAGATATCTCAATGGCACCAGAGATCTTAGATTATTTTTCCAAAGAAACCAAGATCCAACTATAATTGGATACACTGATGCTGGCTATTTATCTGATCCCTATAATGGCCTGTCCCAGACTGGCTTTGTATTTCTATATGGAGGAACTGCTGTATCTTGGAAGTCTTCTAAGCAAACCCTAGTTACAACCTCCACAAATCATTCTGAAATTGTTGCACTATATGAAGCATCACGTGAGTGTGTATGGCTCCGCAGAATGATTAATCACATACAACAATCTAGTGGAATTGGTCCCATAGAATCACCTACAATTATCTATGAAGATAATTCTGCTTGTATTACACAAATGGAAACAGGTTATATCAAAAGCAATATAACTAAACATATTTATCCTAAGTTATTTTATCCTCATGAATTACAAAAGAATGGAGAAACAAAAATCTTGCAAACAAAGTCTTGTGATAATCTTGCAGATTTATTCACTAAGTCATTACCAAGTCCCATGTTCCAAAATTTTGTTCATGGTATTGGTATGCGACAGCTTAAGGACTTGCAAGTTTCAGGGGGAGAAACTCTCTAAAAATAATCATTTGTGTTAAATATTATATTGCACTCTTTTCCTATTATGAGTTTTTATAAACTTTCTCATAAATAAGATTTTTAATGAGGCAATATCAAATATATATATTGTCATATTTCCTATTTTCCTCATAAGAGGTTTTTGTAGGGAATACCAAAGACATTATTCCTTCTCATATTTTCCCACGTGGTGTTGGAGAAGGATATTCTAATTATGGCCTATAGACCATAATATTGTCCTAAACTAAATTATGGCTTTTTCCTATAAAGGTTTTTTCCATATAATTTTACAATGGACAATTATCTAAAAATATGTCATATCATTTCTCCTGATTTTTCCCAATGGGTTTTTGAGGAGTTTAATGACATATCAACAACACTAGCACCTCATATTTTTCCTACAAGGTTTTTGGAGGCTTTAAAGATATTGATTGATCTCAAGACTGGATGCGATCAGGAGAGTGTTACGAAGCAATCCGTTCCTCAAGAAGATGAACCAATAGGATTACAGAGATCTCATCCACCCAGATTAGTGACATGGATTAATATTAGCCTTAGATCTAAATCCAATGATTAATGTAATCTCTCCCTGTAAACAACCGACTAATACTAGGAACCGACATCACCGGGAGTCTATCCGTTGGGCGACCGCGTATCCGCGTCCCCGAACGGACATCTCGCAACTTCTGTGGTGTCGCTTCACCCTGTATAAATCCCGAGATCGATAAATGGAAAACACAGTTCGATTCCTTTCTTTCTTTCTCTCGATGACCCACGCTTAAACATTATGGATATATCCCTCACCATTGTGTCCTACAAAGTGTGTCAAAGGGGGTTTTTATAGGGTCCACTTCGTATATTACATACAAATGAACATTTTGCCATTCTATCAACTAACTAGTGTTTTCTTAACCTAAAGGGTGAAGTGGTCTTTTTCCCTCTTGCCTTTTATCTTCTCTTTGCGTTGCATGACTTCAAGAATTGTCTTTGCTTTATCTTGTCCAACGAAGCTTATAAGTTTGTTTTCTGCTGCACGAAGTTCCTTCTATTGATGCGAAGTCTCGATGATACCTCCGCATCACTTCATTATCAGAGTCTTGCGCGAAGCTATTTATAGATTTTGGAGACTAAGTTTGCTGGCAGTCAAATCCCAGAGAGAGAGAGAGAGAGAGAGAGGAGGTGGTAGTGGTACGTATGTGTGAGAGAGAAGGGAGAGAGGTGGTACGTATGTATTAAAGAGACATGAAGTTCAATATTTTTAGATGTATGTGGTAGTTCAATACGTATCTAGAATCGGGTTTCAATATTTGAGGATCCAAACAACATTTGGAATCTAATTCTAAGAATGAGTTTCCACGTATAGGCAAACAAAATAATTGAAATGAATCAGATTCCATGTAATTGAATTCTTATTGAATCTAATTACTAGAATCTTATTCTTAGAATATACGATTCAACTCTAGGGAAATAAACGGCCTTAAGGGCTTGATTGGTTGGCTACCAAAATTTGCAACGCCATATATTTAGCAAGCCATGATTTTGGCTAGTAGTTGGTTGGCTACCAAAATTTGCCAACTACTCACATTTGGTTTGCCAAATTTTTGGCAACTTTTTTGTCTAAGATTTGGCTTGTCAAATCCTTGATAGAAAGCGAAATTTTGGTTCTAACCAATCAGACTCGAATTTTTTTTCCCCCTCTTTTTGGACGAAGGGAGCGGTAGTATGCTACACAGCCCATGAGCCCATGGCAAACAAGCCTCTTCTTGCCTTCATAACGGCCCATAACCATCCCCCGCAGCTACTCAGCTTTCAGGCTGGGGACCATCTGCCTTCTCCCTTGCCGGCGCCAGCATGCACAACTGCGCAGACATGGCTGCGTTGAGAGCAAGGCCGTTCCGCCATTGGTGCCACGGAAGGCGAAACTCGAGCGATGCCACCCGCCTCCTTGTCGATAACCCGCAGGTGGAGGTGGCTGCCGCTGTGATAGAGTTGCTCTCTGTAACACCCGTTGCCCGCCGGTGATCGTCGGAGACGTGAGAGACAAGCAATATCGCCGGAACAGGATACGGAGCAGAGGAACCTCTGTCTCTCGTGGTTTTACTTTTTAATTTCACGATGAGTTGTTTACAGATGTGATACAGCATAAAAGGGCGCGATGGCCTCCGACAGCTAGGACCCACTGGTCATACAGACACAAATACTAAGACTGAGTAAACAGACGGATTAAACACGCCTTAGCCTTCTGAAGACGTAATGCTAGACTGGCGCCATCACTCCTGATGCGTCACACTCTCCGTCTCGACGGAGTGCCCCGTACCGGCGGCTTCTACGTTGCCACGCCGGGCCCAAGTGTCCAATAAGGTGTGTACATACGCCTCACACTCCAGATGCGGCTCAGGAGGAAGGGTTCTAGCCTCAGCAGAGTTGAATCGATTTCGATTCCGCTGCAGAGTTCAACCTATTGTATTCACTATTCAGTTTGCATAATTGCAGTGCAAAATTGAAGTAGTATGGATTTTGGATGCTATGTGACTGAGGACCGGATAAAAACTTATGTGCTGAGATGTAAACTAATGCCCGCGAACTCTTTGCACCTCTTGCACGGGTCAATCGATCTGAGTGGTTGTCCCCTCGGTTTACAATTTCGGTGAAATTTCGCTCAAATTTCTGAAATATCATTTTTTTCGTTGGGGTCTGAAATTTTTTTATATCGGTCAAATTTTTTCGCTCAAATTCATCTCTCCGTTGCAAAATTACACTAAACTACATTAAAATGACCCTTTATATCCTCTAAGCTCAACAAAGTCCTATTTGTTTTCAAATTAATTTAATTTCCTCACTCATATGTTCGTCACCACTAGCATATGTAGCTCTCGGCACTATCAGCTCACTGTATTATTATTGATCTAGTATTGTGATATATTATATTATTTCATCTGCGTTATATAAATTTCTGGTGTACAATGGATTGGAGAGTTTTTCTAATGAAATGACGTCAAAATTTTTTAAAATTCATTTAAATTTATTTAAATTTAATCCGATATCTCTGAAATTTCCGAAAGTTCACATTTATCGCTGGGGCCGAAATTTTTTTTTATACCGGTATAGAAAACCTACCCTGCTCGGCTGCTTCATTGGCTGCATTCGAAAGTGAAGAAATGGAGGCGAAATTTCTTGATTCCTCTTTGTTTTGGTGTTTTTGTGGACAATGACATGCCTATAGATGTTCAAACGCGGCCGTCGAAATTGTAGTTAATTGCGTGTTCTGTTTTTTCAGTATTGATGCAGCCTAGTAGGTAGCTTCCATTAAATTTCGATATTGCCTGATTCAAATTATGTTGTACAGATGGAACAAAACAATTTTAATCAACTCATTTCTGATATTGACATGGATGGCCGATCTAAAGAGTACATTATGTTGTACAGATGGAACCCAATAATTTTGTTTCTAGTGATGAGCACATTTGTGATATTGACTTGGATGGCCAATCTAAAGAGTACAGTCAATAGCAATACACTTTCTTATTCACATCTTTTGGACAGTGTTCATGTTGCTTGTTGCTCCTTTCAGTTTCCTCTACTGAAGAAGACAAATACACATGCAGGTCAAAAGCAAAACATGTTTGTTCACTTCTTTTGGACAATTCTCATGTTGTTTCTGCAGGTGTTATGCAGTGAAGTAATACTCTTCTTGCAAGAAATCTGTCTCCTAACTATAAAGGACATGCGTGTTGCTTCTGAAGTACTGATGATACTAATGCTACATTGCATCTCCTGACCTTACCTCCTGAACTTTCATTTCAAGGTATGCACACTTCTCTTAACATGCTACACATTTATTTGTTATTTCTATGAAATAAAAGGATTACTTTATCTATAGCTGTTGCAGTTCAGCTTTTCATTTGTGCTAATATAAGTAACATGGTGACTG
This sequence comes from Chrysopogon serrulatus, assembly GCA_015844335.1. Taxonomy (NCBI): domain Eukaryota; kingdom Viridiplantae; phylum Streptophyta; class Magnoliopsida; order Poales; family Poaceae; genus Chrysopogon; species Chrysopogon serrulatus. Next base: position 84,615 of record JADLZL010004990.1, on the reverse strand, counting down.
AAATTTTACAATTCTTTATTGTTATTTATTGAATCGAAGATCTTATTTCCTCAATTTAAATGGCAGTGGAGTGAATTTTTTTCTGTTCAGAAATTTGATCATTGATCATTGTCTTCAGATAATTAGTTTTTGTAATCTTGTTAATACACAGGATCCAGTCTGGGCGAACAAATATGGCCAGACCGGATGTAATGCAACTGAATGGGTTGCAAAAGAACATGACACAGGAATGGGATGCTTTCATGTTCTGGTTGCGCAGCGCGAGAGGGGTCATGACCCAAGCTGAAGTTCTTGTGCCTCTTTCAATAATACTTTTTGCCATTCAGGTTATATTTGGCTGGTGGAGACGTTGTTGCCACAGTTCACTCATCAAATACTTGCTCTGGCTTGCTTACTCTACGACACCCTCTGTGGTGCTCTACACTCTTATGCAGTTGTCTTCAGTTAATAGTGAGTTGTTTCATATTTGGTCTGTTGCTTTGCTCGTGGCTCTTGGTGGTACAAATAGTATGACGGCCTATGTCATAGAAGACAACAAGCAGTACTGGAGGCATTTTGTTCAGCAACTTTTGTATGTGATTAACTTCTTTGCTATGCTTAAGGTTCATTTAAAACTCGAGAAATTCCTGGATTTGGTTTATAGTTTTTTACTGGTATTTACTCTATCTCTGAATGTTGGAAGGATTTATGCGAGTAGTTTCTCAGACGACCGAAGCCTGTACCTTGCAGAGTATATGAAGCATGAGCACAAAAGGACTAGAAGTTACGATCCTGTCACTCTAGACGGCTACAACTTCCTTGTATCTTGGAGAAGTGTACCAAGTGACAGACTAAGAAGGTCTCCGTTGGTAGGTGATAAGGTAACTGTCAGCGACATCTGGCTTGATCGTGGGATCAATGTACAATTGAAGGAGCTGTCCCTTTCCTTCGCCTTATTTCAGCTGTTAAGGAGGCGTTTCTTTGGGGTTCCTTGTCCTGAGTCCAAGCTTCAAAAAACTCATGACCTTATTTTTCATGGACTGCTGTTGAATGTAGAAGAGAATTACAGAACTACATATCGAGTGACTGAGGCAGAATTGGTTTTTGCTCATGATCACATGTTTACCAGCTCTGCTTCCTTCAACACTAGATTGGGCAAACCTATCATAAACCTAAGTATCATTAAATCAGTCATTTATTGTTATGCAATACTATGGTCAATTTTAAAGCACAAAAATGTTAGTAAAGTATTCATGGGGCTACTTCTGGCACTAGAGCTACTACAACTGTATGTTTATTTGTCATCCGATTGGGCTAAGCTACGATCTATTTGTCAGCTTGAGTCTCCTTTAGGCGGCACTTGTGACATTGGTTGCCTGTTCTGGGATAGGCTTCCGCAGTTATTTGGACGGTGGCCAAATAAGATTGGTCAGCTCTCATTACTCAAGGATTTACACCGCCGATCGTTCATACACGATGTGATAGGAACTCTGTCTTGGTGTATCTCTGAAAAGATTCTTCAGTGTCAGGCAACTTTTCTCGAGAGGTATTAGTAACCCAGGTATTAAAGGGCCAGACCACATTAGGTTGTCCGACAATGTGAAGTTAGCAGTTGTTCAAACTCTGAAACACAATGCTGGTCAATTGTCCAATGGAACATCATCTTTGAGACGTAATGGTCAAGATAGGCTTACATGGGCATGCAGACAGGAAAATCATGCCAACTCCATGTTAATTTGGCACAATGCAACAGAGTATTGTGAGATCATTCATGTGCATCAGACAGTCACAGCGGAACAGAGAAGCATAAGTGATAATGACCTTTACATTGCTAGATCACTGTCAAGATACTGTGCATACTTGCTGGCATTTGTTCCAGAACTGCTTCCTGACCATCACTTGGACACTACTGCGTGCTTTCATGGAGTAAGGAATGATGCCTTAGAGTTCCTCCGGGAAGAGGTGTCACTTGAAAGCAAGTATAGAAAGATGAAAAGTTTCAAACAGCTATTACGACGACATCAGGGAACTTTTGTGAAGGGGATACTGCTTGGGAAGCAGCTGGAGGAAATAGGTCCTGCCAGGTGCTGAAAGGTACTGGTAGATCTCTGGACCGAGATGATACCGTACATTGCTCCATCAGAAAACGCAAGAGATCATATACAGCATTTGGCAAATGGTGGGGAGTTCCTTACTCATTTGTGGGCCTTGCTTTCGAATGCTGGGATTTTAACGAGGGAGGAACAGAGTGTGGACGAAGAAAATACTGTTGTCCAGCCTTGAGGATGAAAAATCCATGAGCAACAAATAGCAGGACGTATGCGGAAGAAATTATGTGAAATGCAAGACTGGCTTGCTTATTTTCCACTTTATTGAAAGTTTTATCTAGGATAAACCTTAAATTCCTTTGATCGTTTGAACCATTTCCAGTAAATTCATCCTAGAACTCCTTGAACATCCTATTCCACTTTTACCAATGGTTTACTTTCACAGGAGAGGAATTCCTGAATGATTTTCTTGTCGTCAGGTTTCACCGAGATGACACCACTCAGCTTATTTACGAGCTGTTTAGTTCCTTCAATAGTAACATAAATGGAAATGAAATTTGTTCAAATTTTTTTTTTTTTTTTTTGAGATCAACGACCGGGGGGTTTGAAGCACCCCCACCTGATATATTGCAAGCCACAGATGCCGGACAAGGCCGGTAGGTGGCTGGCGCTCATGGCCCAAAGTGCATCAAAGGTTACATCATGGATAAAGCAAATATTACATGGGGGGAGGGAGGCAACTTAAACAGGTAGCTGATTACACCAGAAAGAGGAGAGGCGATCATTGTTCTTGGGGAGGCGGCACCTCCATTGTCTAGTAGACTCCCTGCAGGCCGCAAATAGGCGTGAGTGGTTAGGCAACATGCCCCTGAACACAACATCATGTCTGTGTTTCCACAGTTCCCAGCAGATAAGGAGAAGGAGAGATGAGTGAGCCATTCTTGGCATGGTTCTTGGCGCCGTCGTCTACCACAAGCGCTGTACTGTTGCGATGTCCTCAGGTCGCCACCCAATCTTCCTCCAGAACTCTTTGGCAAATGAGTAGTCCGAGATAATGTGATCTGGAGTTTCAGGAGCTTCAGCACAGATGGGGCAGTTGTCATCTTGCAGCACATGCTTGCGTTTCAGATTGCTCTTGCAATTGATTCTACCTTTCTGTCAGCAACCAGCCAAAGAACTTCACCCTTGGTATTGCAATGTTCCTCCACACGAAGTGATAGGCTCAAGGCGCCTCCGTCTCCTTACACTGAAGCTTTGTACACCAGTCCTGACAGAAGGCGAGACTTACTGTCTGCGAAAAAAGCATGTCCTGTTATCATTCGAGTCATTCAGCACAACATCCTGTAGCCACAGATTGAGCTTTTGCAACTCTTCCTCAGCTTGACGGCTTAGGCGGTTTCGGAGTTGAGAGCGCAGTGTCCCTGTCATAACCTCCCTGACCGATGCTCGCTGCCTGTCAAAGTGACTGTGCAGGGCGGGGAGGCTCTCAGCTAGGGCGCAATCACCTAGCCATACATCCTCCCAGAAGGCCGTCCCCCTGCCGTCACCTATGTCCACTCTGATGATCAGCCTGTAAGCCGGTAGCAGGTCCTGTAGCGCCTCCCAGTGGGCTCCAACCAGCCCCCCTTGTAGGTCATCTAACCGAATCTGTGTTTTGGCCCAGGACGCTAATGCAGACCCTTCAAAATGGTGTAGCCGGTGGATCAGTTTCATCAATAAGCAGGCATTCTGCGTGTCGAGCCGTTTTATCCAGGCCCTCCATCTTCCTTCTGTTGGCAGACATTTTCCCAGGCCACTAGACACTGTGCTCCATTTGCTTTGTCTGATGCCGTCCACAGGAAAGCTCTCCGTTTAGCGTCTAGTGTTGAGCGGACCCCGGGAGGGAGCAGCAGAGCGCCCATTGCATATGTAAGCAGGCCATCCAGAACACTATTGATAAGAATCACTCTCCTGGCAGTAGAGAGGAGAGTGGCTTTCCAGCCTGCTAGGTAGCGATCTACTTTAGCAACCAGGGGAGCAAAGGCTGACAACCGTAGCTTGACATTTGAGAGAGGTAAACCAAGGTAGACCTGGGGGAAACGTCCTTCTCGGCATTGGAGTGTTTGCAGCATCTCTGTATAGATCTCATCTGGAATATGCATGGGGGTGGCAATGCTTTTGCCAAAGTTGATGGTCAACCCTGTCGCTGCAGAGAAATCCAAGGTACATTTCAGCCTGACTGCATTTTCTGGAGTCCCCCTAATGAGAATGATTGTGTCATCCGCGTACTGTAGGACGGGGCATGGTCCATCAATGAGCGGGTGCATGATACTGCTGTCCGCTTTTGATCGCCTCTCGCAAAACATCCGCCACGAGCAAGAACAGATAGGGAGACAAGGCGTCGCCTCGCTTGAGGCCCCCTGCGGCACTTGATCCATGGACCAGGGATACCATTGACCATGACGGCCCATTGCGAGCTCGTGAGTAGTCAAGCTTTCATCCAAATTCTCCAATCATCAGGGAAGCTGCGGACTTGCAAGATAGCATCAAGACTCTCCCAATTAACTAAATCAAAGGCTTTAGCGAAGTCCAACTTGACCACTAGTGTAGGGGCATGCCTTTTGTAGCAGCATTGCACTAGCTCTGTTGCATAGACAAAGTTTTCAGAGATGGATCTTCCTTGGATGAACCCCGTTTGGTCGATGTCAATCAGCTTACGTATTTGCTACTGTAGTCTTGTTGTGAGCATCTTGGTCAGGATCTTCACTGGAAAGTTTTGCAAGGACACTGGCCGGAACGCATTGGGGGTGATTGCAGGGACTGTTTTGGGGATGAGGACGATGACAGCCCGGTTGATGCGCTCCAGTTCAACGTCTCCCAGCCTGGAGGAAGGCCACCATAGACCCTTTGACCGCATCCCACGCAGCGGCGTAGAAGCTGGGGCCGAGGCCATCTGTGTCCGGGGCGCTGTTCGCGTTCATGGCGCGGACTGCCTGCTTCGCCTCGCCTTCAGAGAAGGGGGCGACCAGGGGGCCAGCGTCTGCTTGCTTGGCGCCTGCGTAGAGTGCTCGGAGATCGAATTCCCAGGAGGTGTCGAGCACGCTCCCAAGGATGCCGGTGTAGTACCTTGTGAGCACTGTCGCCTTGTCGGCATGCGCGACCAGCCTCTCGCCATCGACCTTCAGGTGTTGGATTTGGCTGTGCCGTACCCACACAGATGCCCTAGCCTGAAAGAACCTGGTGTTCGCGTCCCCCTCTTTGAGGGCACGGAACTTGCCACGTTGCTTCCAGTAGGTGGCTCTCTGGCTAATGAACAAGGCCAAACGATCACGACATCGCTGCCGGAGGCAGCGTTCACCTGCAGAAAGAGTTCTCCATTCCTCGAACAAATCAAAGAGCAAAATTAGGAAAGAGCAGTTATAGTATATGGCTGGTGAGCTGTGGTTTTTCCACGCCCACTTTTTCGCAGCGTGCCTGACTGCTTTGATCCGTGCCACTAGAGCACCGGCAGCATCAGTGGCACCCGTCCAGTTGTTCGACCAGACAGGAAGGACCGAGGGGAGAAACTCAGGGTGTTTCAGCCAAGAAGTTTCAAAGCGGAACATATGAATTTTTAAGAGGGATGTAGGGACAGACAGAAGCAGAGGAGTGTGATCAGAGTGTGTCCCCAATCGCGAGGAGAGGGATGAGTTGGGAAATCTGGAGCAGAATTCATTATTGATGAAGGCTCTGTCTAGGCGCGCGAGGGTAGGTTCTTCCCTTTTGTTGCTCCAGGTATACAGCCTGTCGAGGAGCGGAAGCTCAAGAAGGGCTAAGCTATCATTGAGGTCATTGAATCTGCTGGTGAGGGGCCTATCGAAGTTATCTGTATTTTTATCTTGGGGGGAGCGAGTGAGATTGAAATCTCCGAAAACCAACCAAGCATAACCATCAGGGACCTCAATGTCTCTGAGTTCAGAGAAGAAAGCATCCGTTTCTCCATGGTTTGAGGGGGCGTAAACATTGGTCAGCAGGAAGCTGTAATCAGAGATAGTATAGGAGAACAGTATGGTCAAGGTGTAGGCTCCTATCGATGGCGGCCCAGCACTGAGGATAGTGGGTTCCAGGCAGTGACCAGCCCTCAGCGTGATCCATCAGCAGGTTTGGTGATGAAATCATTGAGGGGGGAGGGAAGGAAGGTTTTGGCTTTGATAGGGGTCAGAGTTTCTAGCTTTGTCTCCTGCAAACAGGTAACATGCGCTACTGGTCAGGTTCTTATCGCGTGCGGCAACATTTGTGCCGGTTTTAGAAGAACTGGCACTGATATCTCTTCAGCACCGGTTGTACACATCACTGCTGGTTTGTGGATGAAACCGGCACTGAAGGTCTACATCACTACCAGTTTGTGAACGAAACCGGCACTAATGTGGAGTTTAAACATCACTGCCGGCTCTACCCAAGAACCGACATTGATACGGGGTCATCGGTGGTGGTTTTAGCCACAAACCGCCACCGATGGCACCGCCACTGATCTGAGAGCCATTAATGGCGGTTTTAGCCACAAACCGCCACTTACGTGATCTGCTAGATGTTGAATATTAAAAATAAAGCACAAAAAATTGATGGATTTTGGAAAGATGATCAAAACGAATGTTGTAGAACTCATCAAGATCTAAAACTTTTATTTTGGTCATTTTCTTATCCGACAAAGTGATAGTAATATTGTTCACAAATTTTACATCTCTTTTTTATACTTTAGGAAACTATGTGAGAGATATGTAAGATTTGTGAACAATATCACTATTACTTTATCGATAAAGAAATAACCCAAATAAAAGTTTTAGATCTTGATAAGTTGCACAACTCTGTTATTCAAGACTTTTCCGGCTAAAATCATTTACACCTTCAAAATGGTGTTTGAAGTAGTTAATTGTTGAAATTCAAATTTTGAAATGATAAAACAAAGTCGCATGAAAAGATGACCAAAATAAAAGTTGTAGATCTTAGAAATTTCTAGAATTTTGTAGTTGACAATCTTTTCATTTGAATTTATTTTCTCATGTAAAATTATGTTTGAATGTCTCAAATTTGAAATTTAAATTTTTGAAATAAGCTTTTTTAAATGACTTGTTGGTAGAAATTAACCCAGACTCCATTAATAAGATTTAAGTAGGATTGTCCGCAAGCGCACGAGATATCATACCGACGTCATATTTTACCCGAAGATTTTAAATATCATATCCACGAGGGAACAAGTTGTGATGATGACAAAGTCTATAGACTTAACGCAACAATTAGGATAGATAATATCAAGAAAGAGGAAATAGCTATTGACATCTAGTTCCAACTCTTGGTAAACTTGTATAATACCGTTCTAACTGGGCAAGTAACCTGAATAAGAGCAGAAATCAGAGTTATCTTCTACCAAGAACCTTTGAGCCTATCGATCCTATCAATGGAAAGTGGACTACGAGAGGATTCAACGAAGCTATAAAGTCACCTTCGCGAGCTACCACTATCCGGCCAATCAGGGGACATTCACAAGTAAACCTAGCCTAGGCACCACGCCTACACTACGAAATACTACTTCAATCAAGTAATTACCAAGATCAAAGCACTCAATATGAGTTATAAACTGAAGAACAAATAAAAACAATTGCTTATTTGAATCGGAGTGTTGAATACAAAAGTACCTCAAAACGCAGCTCCGGGCGAGGGAGCTGAATCTAGAAGAATACAACCATGAAGAAGCACCGACAGGCCGGAACTCCACCAGAATCTCTACTCCTCTACTCTATCTCTCTAATCTCTAAATAAGACTAGATCTAGATGAACTAGTCTCTCTTAATTGCTACATCTAGATAAACTAGAACTAGATGAACAAGAATTAGATCAACTAGAGGGACCCTAACCCTAATTTATGTAGAGGATATGAAGCACCGGGGTGTAGAATGCCTCTAGGAGGGGCCTTGGGGCGTCATTATATAGGCCGAGGTGGAGTAGGGGGCAAGAAACCGCCACGTCATCGATCCGCGTCTTCATGTTATGTGCACCGTCGGATCAAACCGACCTTAGATCGACGTAGGGATGCTTTACTTTGGTGCCAAGGAAGCGTGGGAGGAAGACTCCAGAAGACGGCGGCCAGTTGACCTAGGGGGCGCCGACCGGCACCAGGGTGGGGCCGGCCGGCCCCACCTGGTCTCCCCTGTGGGTCCCGCTTCTTCTGGTGTCTTCTAGATCCTTCCTGAGCCTGATGACGATGTTTGCCGACGTGGATAAGTTCAGTGATAATTGTGCACTCTAATCCCTCTTTTATGCTTTCCTGAAATAATCCCTGGAAAATATAGAATATGCAAAACTCGTGGAAATTGTCAGTTAAAACCCTAGACTAGTGTGTATTCATGTATCCTTTCATGTCTAAAGTTCTAATAAATATTGACGTTATCCACCGTCAACAATGACCTCGAGATGAACAAATGGCTAAAACAAAAATTGTAGATGTCAAAAAGTTATAAAACTTTATAGTTAACAACTTTTTGATTTGAAATCATCTTATCAAAAAATTACGTTTGACTTTCTCAAATTTAAAATTTGAATTTTTTAAATGACCTTGGATGGAGAAATGACCAACATGAAAGTTGATCTCAAAAAAGTTATGAAACTTTGTAGTTGATAATTTTTTATTTGAATTCATTTAGGGTCTCAAATACTCAATTTTTACTCGGTTCGGTATAATATGAGGAGGCCCAAAACAAGTTATAGTCACAAGTGACATTGTGGTGCAGTGGTAGAGGAGGGTACGTGTGAGGGGGAGATTACAGGTTCGAATCCAGCCGGCTGCATGCACATGATTTGATGTGAAAAAATACGTGAGTTGAAGAAATGGCGGCCAGTGGCTAGGGGCCCCTCCCTAAGTGAAAAATTATTTTTTACTATTTTTTTGCTATTTTTGGATTTAAAATTCATAATTTTTGAAAACCACATCATTGGCGGTTCGGTTCTAGAACCGTCACTCCGAACCGTCACTGATGATCATCCCACATCACTGCCGACATGGTTGTGGCGGTTCAAAATTCAGCACTGAAGGGAGGCTTTGAACCGCCGCTGATATGAGTATCTAGAGTAGTGATGGGGGTGTGAGATGGAGAGAACGTCCCGGACCCCATCACATTTTTCAGACTGCCCAAGACCCCAAACATTCCAGGAAAGAAGAGAGTAAACAAAGCGTGATTGATTTCGATTCATCTTAAACAAAAGGTACAGCTTGACAAAGAAGCACAGGGGGTACAAAGGGAGAAGAAGACCAAAAGAGCCATGGGTGGAGCTACAGTGATGCCTTGGTATTCCTGGGAATACCCAACTTTTTTTGTACATAAGTATATATATGTGTACTCCAATGTATAATGTATATTGGTCATTATTTGATCATTTTGGAGCACAAATTCAGTCTAGAGCCAATTCCCGTGGGACTCCTTTTGCTTTAAGCTTCTAGGCTGGCCTGCAAGAGGCAAGGACGGGAGGCCCAATGGCCCAGTAAGGCATACGTTCCCCCTGGCCTCTCTTCTGTTCGCACCGTCGCACGGAGGCACGGACAGACGCGAACTCGCGAAGAGCACGGACGGAATCTCCTGTCTCCTCTGTTCGCGATGCACACGTTCCCCAATTCCCAATACCCAATCCCTATTCTTCTCCAATCTTGAATCCCGGCGATGCGGCGAAGGTGAGTCGCGAGCAGCCAGCGGCGGCGCTCGGGCGGCTCAGCGGCGGCAGCAGCCAGCAGGCAGCGGCGTAGCCGCAGCGTAGCGCAGGCGCAGGGCGGCTGGCCGGCTGGGCGGGCGGAGCGGAGGCCGGGGCTGCCGGCGGGCGGCGGAGCAGCAGGCAGGCGGCTAGCTGCAGCGTGGTGACTGCTGGTGAGCATGGCAGTTGATTTTCCCCAATCCCCATTACTGATTTGCTCCTTTGGATTTTTTTTTTCCCAATCCTCATTACTGGATTTTCTTGCTATAGATTATTGCATAATAAAGACTCAGAAAACAGTTGATTTGAAGAGTTTATGGGATAGAGCAACAGAGACACGAAAAGTAGAATTAGGCTCCACATCAATTCCAGAACCAGTTACAGTAGGGAGTGAGGCCCAACCTCAAGAGCTGGTTCCATCTATTGTGTTGGCAACAAATGAGAGTCAAGTTCATAATGAAAGCATTCCATCTGTTGACCATGAGATAGCAAGCAGATTTTTTTTTGAAACTAGCAAGCAGAGTTTTATGACTTTAATTGAAACCTGCTGCTGTGCATTGCAATTATTTTAGGTTGCTGTTTTTTTTTTGACGAAAAAGACTGTGGGGGAGATCCCCACAGTAAAATCCTTTTTATTAAATAAAAAAGGAGAGCAACATACTTACAGAGTCCAATTAACTAAAAGCATCTAGCCAAGCACAGAAAGATGATCTCAGATCACCTCTAAATCTAATAAGCTGTAAATTACACTGGTGCTTGAAGTAAGAGAGCCAAGTCTGGAATCTAGGGGCTTTGTTCCTGAAAATTTTATCATTTCTCACACGCCATATTTCCCATGAAGCAATGAGGACCAGGTCCATAATGAACAGAAGATTAGAAGCTGCTCGAACTTGAGCCAACCTTGGCATAAGAGATTGATTTCCATCCCAATCAATGCCCAACCGCTGCCAACACCTCTTAGCAAAGGGGCAGAAAAACAAGAGGTGATCTTCAGTTACTCCCAAGGAACACAGGATGCAGCGATCATGATCTTGGAAATTCAAATTCCTTCTTGTGAGCATTTCTTTGGTGTTGAGTCTATCAACAAGGACCAGCCAGCCAAAGAATTTTATTCTCGGGGTGCAGCTTGATTTCCACAGCCATTTGAAGGCAGGATGGGCTTCAATATTCTGAAAGGCTAGCTTATAGAGTTTCCGAGAAGAATATGAGGTGTTTCCCCAAATGTATGTCCAGGTATCCTTCTCTAGGTCAGAAATTACCCAGTTTTCTGCCCTGGCTTGTACAAGTTCGAATTCCTGAAAGGCTTCCTGAGACAGTGGAAGATAAAAGTAATCTTGCAGGTCCTCATGGCTCAGAACTTCCTGGACTGAGGCCTTTGTGTCTGCTGCAAAGGATAGTAACCTGGGGTATGAAACAGATAAGACATCATTATTCCATTTATCATCCCAGAATAGGATAGTACTGCCATCTCCAGTGTTGCATTCAGAAATGCTTCTAAAAAGACTGCTAAGTCTGAGAACATCCTTCCACCAGAAAGATCCAATCTCTCTTGCTGCATGTGGGACTTTACCTGAGTAATATTTCCACCAAATCAGATCAACCCAAGGGATATCCTTCCTGTTGTAAAATTTGTCTAGAAACTTAAGAAGCAAGGCATCATTTTGGAGACTGAGGTTTAAGATGCCAAGACCCCCTTTTTCTTTGGGCAACATAGCCACTGACCAGGCCACCAAGTTGCCTCCTCTTTGCTGATCAGAGTTCCCTCTCCATAAGCATTGTTTCCTGGCCCTATCTATGTTGTCAATGACACCTTTTGGGAGCTTGATAGTACAAGACACATATGTAGTGATTGGTGTTATTGCTGACTTAACCATTTCTAATCTTCCTGAGTGTGAAAGCAAGGAAGAACAAACTGACAATCTCCTTTCTACTCTGTCCATGAGGGGGGTGAGATCCTCAAATTTGGGCTTGGTGGTTCCCATTGGAAGACCAAGGTAAGTAAAGGGCATAGATCCTATTTGACACCCTAGAGTGCTTGCCAGGATCACCATTCTTTCTTGGGGAACATTAATGGGAATCATCTAAGATTTTGAGTAATTCACTTTAAGACCAGTAGAAGCTGAAAAAGATTGCAGAATATCTTTTAGCAGCCTCTAGTATTAATAGGGTGTCATCAGCATATTGTATGATGGGGAACTCTTTGTTTGGTTGTGGAATTGGTTTGAAAAGCTGTCCTGTGTTTGAAGCACTATTTATTATGGCCTGGAGGAGATCAGCTGCGAGGACAAATAGCAATGGCGATAATGGATCACCTTGTCTCGCTCCTCTCCTGCAATGAAATTTTTTCCCCGGCACCCCATTTAGTAAAACCTCTAAGGAGCTAGAGCTTAGGATACTTCTAACCCACTGAATCCATAACTCAGGGAAACCCATGTGTTCCATAATTGAAATGATGGCTGTATGCTCAATTGAGTCAAAGGCCTTTTCAAAGTCCAATTTCAAAATTATGATTGACTTTTTTGATTGATGACATTGATGGATGTACTCAAAACTCCATGCTAGACAGTCCTAGATAGTTCTGGACCTAATGAAACCATACTGATATTTGTGCACTAGTTGTAGGATGACGAGCTGTAGTCTATCTGCTAGGATTTTGGTTAGGAGCTTGAGGCTTGAATTGAACAGGGAGATTGGTCTGAAATCATTGGTAGTTTCTGGACTGTCATGCTTGGGAATGAGAGTGATATAGGAAGTATTTATGCTATCTAGATTTGCATTTCCATGGAAGAATTCAGAGCAAAGGGAATAGAAGTCATCCTTGATCACATTCCAGCATTTCTTCAAAAACATCCCATTGAAGCCATCTGGGCCAGGAGACTTGTCGGCTGGCATTTTCTTACAATGTTATCTATTTCTTTAGTAGAGAAGGGCTCAATTAGACAGTTGAGATCATATGAGTAGTAATGAGGCTCTGGAGATCAAACAGCATGGTTGGCTGTGTTGTGACACCCATCCTTTTTGAAGGCATTCCAGATAATGGCAGCTTTCCCTTCATGATCTTGTACCCAAACACCACTTGAGTTCCTTAGCTGAGTGATGGTGTTTCTTCTATAGGTGATTGTAGCCATAGCATGAAAGAACTTAGTGCATTCATCACCAAATTTAATTCTGTTCTCTGTATATCTATTTTTCCAGTAAGTATTCCTGACTCTGAGCAGATGGGTGTGCTGATCCTTGACTATTGTTCTCAGATTGCATTCAGGGCTGTAAAGGGGTCTGAGTTCCTCAATAGCATCAAGGTGGAGGATGACAGTATTGCAGTTTGCGATGAGAATTCTGACATCTGATAAGCTTTTGCTCCATCGTTTAAGACTGAATCTTAGCTGCTTGAGTTTGTAACACAATCTGCCAACTGCATGGCTGGGAAGTGATTGGTCCCAAGACTGTTGCACCACCTCTTGGAATCCACACATTTGGGTCCAATAGTTCTCAAACCAGAAGATATTTGCCTTGGGAATTTTGGTGTCTATTACAATCTTGCAGGGAATATGATCTGATGTGATTTTGGCCATTGGAACTACTTGAGTGTTTGGGAAATCCTCTGTCTAGTTTACTGACGTAAGAAACCAGTCTAGCTGTTCCAAGAGGGGATTTGTTTGCATATTACTCCAGGTAAATGCTCTTCCTTTTAGGGGTAGTTCTACCAGACCAAGGTAGCCAATTGCTTCATTGAAGGCTAGACAGTCCTGGACATTCATTCCCGGCTTATTCCTATTGCTTCCAGAATGGTAGAAGTTAAAGTCTCCACAAAAGAGCCAATTATCTGTAGCTGCTATAGTGTGAGCTCTAAACCAGTCTAGGAAGGCAGAGCGCTCGGGCTCGGTGCATGGACCATATCTTGTCATCAATTTCCAACATTCTCGCATTGTGACAGAAGTGAAATTCAAGGAGATAGCGAAGTTGCGTTTTTCTGTGACCATGCCATGGAAAAGGAACTATTCTAGGCCACTAAAATGCCTCCTAAGGCTCCAACTGAAGGAATAAAATCAAAAGCATCAAAACGCCTAGGGGCAAATTTCCTGATAAAATTTATGTCAAAGTGAGTTCTCTTGGTTTCCTGCAGGCAGATAACCGAGCAAGCACTCTCTTCAATCTTTTCTTTCAATGCATCTAGTTTCTCCTAGGCATTGATTCCATGGATGTTCCAGCATAAAACATGCCAATTACGACTTAACATTGGAAACCATTGTTATAGATACACAAGCTGTTAAGCATAGCAAAACAGGGCTTAGACAAAAGCAAGTCCAGACTGACACACACAAAGGGTCTTTAACAGCAGGAAGCAAAAGAAACAGGCAAGATAAGAAGTTCTTTGACAGGTAAAATTCTGACATGAAGTCAGATGGATGTTTCCTTCTAGGCTTAATCTTCATTTCCACTAGCTGTGGGGATGGAGGATGGATTCTCCATCAAGATGTCATTTGTGAGCTCACTAGGAGCAATACCACAGCTTATTCCCTGGCTTTTCAGCATGTCAGTGGGGATGGGGTTGAGGCTTCCTTCTTGGGATGGGATGGACAGGAGTGGCACTTCTCTCCTCTGCCTTTTGCCGAGATGAACATGCTTGTAGCCTTCCTGGTTTCCACTGATTCTCGAACTGCGTGTAACTGCTATCACTACCACTGGAGCTCGACTGCGGCGTCTAGTGGGTGCTGCCCTTGCAGAAGTGGCCTGTGAAGTGGGCTGTGAGGAGGCTTGTAAATCAGGAGACAAGGATTGCTGTTCTGAATATTCATCATTTGTAGCTGGGCCGACTGACAGTGATGGGCTTGACTGGGCCAGAAAAATTGGCTGCTGCATTTGGGCTTCATTGTTGTCTAGCACTTGCAAATTCAAATTTCCCTCCAGATTTGCAGGACTCTGGGGGAAGGCAGGGGATGGACTGGGAGCAATCTGATTCAGAGTCCCACCAACTTCACTATCATTGATCATAGGAGTCTGCTCTGGGGCTCTAGCAGCTTGGTTACAGGAGTCAATGAAATCAGCAATGAAATTTAGGGCCAGGACATGTCCAACTGGCCTCCAAAGTACAATTTCCAAGCCAGACCTTACTGAATTGTCTTGTGGCTCCATCAGTAGTTGCCTGTTAATGATGATTGGACCCTGTGGAAGGACAATATTAGGCTGTGGAGATGCCTGCTGCAAGACTGGAGAGAGCCCTTGTAAGAGATAGCTGTCAAGGAGTCTTCTTCTATCAAAAATCAGCTGATTCAGAGCTATTTTCTTTGCAGCAGCAAATTTCAAGATCTGTTCTAGCTCTGCATCTGTGGTTATCTGGGAGGTGGCATCACTTGAGGAAGAGCTGTCATCATCAATGTACTGGCTATTAAACACCATCTGAATTGGCAGACCTCTGCCTGAAGCTCTTAGGAACCTCATGAATGAGCCTGAATCATCAATATCCATGATATCTTGTGGGAATTCTGGATGCTGAGGGATCTGAGCTTGCTGGATTCCAACAATCTGGTGGTTGGCTTGTGCTGCCTGGTCCCAAGGTCCCCAAGCATCATCAGCCTCCATAGCATTATTATTCTGATTAATGTTTCCTCCTTGATTGCCATTGGCAGGCATGTTCTGATCCAGGGGTATCGGCTGTGCAGGGTTTGGGTGTGGGTTACCTTCCACAAAACCCAAATTGTCTGCCGCTCCTTGTGCCTCCTGCTGCCAGCCAGGTTGCTCTGGATGAAAGCCAACCGCAATTGGCCCATGCTCAGGGTGAGGATCAGCATCTAAAGGAACATGGTCCTCATCAGCCAGGAAATCATCTGGGAAATTCCTGTTTAGCAGGGACACTAGAACTGACCAAGATCTTCCGTTTCCCCAAAAACGATTGCCCCCGAAACTACCGGGCGCATGGTACACGATGTGGACTGAGAATCAAAGCCCTGACTAAAATTCTAGATCTATTCTCGTTCATATACCAAGCCAGGAGCCGACCATAAGGAGCCACATCAGCTTTGACATATAAATCTTTCTGGAAATCTAAAGGAAAAGCCAAGAACATTATCCAAACCAGATGCAGGTACTGACAATTGTGCATATTGATCCCTTCATCATGTTTGACCACAGTGACTACATGATTACCCAGATGCAGAGGGGAGTTTCTAAAAAGCTGATCACGCTGAGGGACATTGCCTAATCTGATAATCCCTAAACCAAGAGGTGATCTGAAAGCAGTATGAACTCTGACTCTTTGATTATGTTCAAGAAAGTGTACCACAATGTTGAGCGTGTGACGGCGTTGATCTTCATCGTCTGGCATCGGGTCAATGGAGACTATCACATAGTCCTCATTCTCCCGAGTCGGCTCCCCTCCAAGCGCGACGCGGCCTCTTGCAGGCCGATTCCAGCCATGTTCCACTTGCATATTGCCCACGAGGAAGGGCTGCGGGTTGACCGGAAAGTTGGCCATGGCGCCAATTTCTTCGTCGTCGCCTTCGGAAGTGTCGAGAGGAACAGGGTTGGGGTTTTCTGGTTCTTGTGTCTCAATAGTTTGGTCGGTGGACGGCGGAATCAAGATTGACTTGTGTTGTAACTGTTCCTCCCCTATGGAAGCCGAAAAGTCTAGAGTCTCAATAACAGGATCAGGAATAGCTCCCTCATTGAGCCTATTCCGATTGTTAGCCTTCCATTCTATTCCAGGTTGCGCATGGGTCTGACAAGGTTCCTGTTCCGAAATTAGGGGATTAACCAGATTAGCACAGATATCAAGGTTGCTGTCAAGTCTGGATGCTAGGATCTTTGGTTGCCAGAGGAGTTTGGGCTCAGCTGTAGTAAATATCTTCTTAGGCCCAATTTTGGGTTTCCACTGAAGGACGGGCCGTCTCCAGGCCCGTCTAATGCCAAAGCAGGCTTTGAAAATGTGCCCAAGCCCAAGACAGCGCTCGCAACAGATTTTGGAATGGCATGTGCTTGTGTCATGGCCCATAATAAGACATCTAGAGCAGCATGGGCTTCAGCCCAGAATACCTTTGCGATTCAAACTTGAAATTGAACCGCTAATTTTGGATCCTCTCGTATTCATCTCCAGAATTGGCGGGCAGCCGTTGCGTTCATGAGATTGAACCTCCGATGGGATCGCCAGTTGCCGCCGCTGCACCTCCAGCGAACGCAAAGGTGTAGGAGGTTCCTCCCCCTCTTCCACCGGCAACTGAGAACGCTGATCATCGAGGCAAAGGGATATTGCTGGTAGAGAGCCAAAACTTATCTGCACTGTCTTTACTGGCGAAGATTGGACGAGCTGCTTTTCAAAGCGAACTTTCTTCTAAACTTTCTTCTGATTGTTTTTTTGTTTTTCAGCTTTCTTGGCTTCACAAGCGGCAGATTTTGAGAGAACTTTGGTCCACTCTTTTTCTTGTTCAATCTCCCAGGCACGCTTTTCTCTCTCCCAACGTGGTGTACCATTGTTCCAGAGGTGGAAGTAGAGATCAAACTGGGATGTGGCGATTCTTTTCAATCTGTAAACAGAACGAGCCAGCAGGCGAGGGGTGAGGGAAGTGTACCGGAGATCGATGGAGACGGCGGATCTCATCTTGAAACACCAGCCCGCGGTCGAAATCCAGTCGGGAAGCCAGGTCCGAGGAGGAGCCCATGAAATCCCGACGTTGTCAAGGAATCCACCGGACGTCATGGTTGATGGGGTTGGCGGCGGCAGGGTGGGAGGCAAGGGGTGGAAGTCGCCGAGTTCGCCATCTTACCCTCTTCTGTGACGTTTGATGACGTGCATTTTTTATTTTTGTTTTGCATGGCAGCTAACTTCCTGTCCAGATCGAAATGCACGCTTACCTCGTGTACTCCTGCATGTTATCGCGGATCGTCCGCTCGATAATCCCCATCAAGTAATCGACCTCAAACTTCGAAATGCAAGAACAAAGGCATAAACACAAAGATCTGCCGCATCGGGCCGAAGAAAGTAAAATGTAAAAGTTAGTGAAGGGAGTGGAAAGGTTCATGCCTTGGGGCGCCCGGTTCTCTCGTGAGAACGCGAACACCGTGAGCGCGGATGTCCCCGGCATGGGAGAGGCATATCGTGTGCTCTAGCACGCGCCCGGCCAAACCTCGTGGGCCATCCGCCGCCCCCCCCCCCGCGCCTCGTGCCCATCGCCTGTTCCCGTCCATCACCACCGGCCGGCGGCTCCTGCACGGATCCCGCTCGACCAGGCCCGAGGCGGAGGAACGACGCCAGCCCCCGCAAGCCCCGGGCGTTGTGCAGTCCGGCCACCGAGTGGGGCGTGCGTCAATGAGCACTAATAATGCATTACAAAGCGTGACTGCATGGTGGGAGCTTTGGTTCAGTGTATTCCTATGTGGAAGAAAGAGAAATAGGAAGAGACAAGCTGCTTTTGTAACTTCGGCGCCGAGCCTTTTCCAGTTCCGTATGTTTTTTTTTTTGGCGTTTTTGGGTTAGCTTTTGGTCTTAGGCTCGAGCCTCGTTGTATCTTATAGTATATAGATATATATTCCTGTGGGCTATAAAAATATGGTTTTTTCCATAAAACCACTAACAAAACTTGTCTATAAAAATATGGCTTTTGTCATAAAGCTACTAACAAAACTTGTCTTGCTTTCTCCATCCTAATTTAATCTATAACTCCTATAATCCTAATCCCAACTAAGGTAATTCTCTCGCTTCGATTGGTTGAGGCTTCAAAAGTGATGTCACCGACATCATCGAGGAGTTACCCCCACTAAGGCTCATGTATCACTCACTAGCTATTTCTTTTAAAATAGAAAAAAAGTCGTATCACCTAAACCAAGTATCATAATTAAAATTTAATTGCACCATAGTATCCCTCGCAATAAACTCTTCAAAACAAGACCATATGTTGACATTTCTAACATCACTTCTGTTAAGTTGTCATCCCTAACATGATGCCAAAAATATTGGAAAAGAATCTACACTTATCTACTCTAAAAAAATAACTCTATAGAATATATCTGCAAGCACACAGATAATTCTCCTGTTGTAGCATTTCACCTGGTAAGATTCTCAATTATCGTTGATTTGTTTTAAGCCAAAAGAAAAACTCATTTATTGCGTTGGATCTATCTAGAAGGGGGTAGAAAGAAATTATGACTATGATTTTAAATGTGCAAACCTATAGTGATCAACCACTCTAGTGCTTTTAGCAGGGTGAGTCAAGATAAATAATAAAGATAAAGATAAACATAAAATAAAAGAACTTTTCAGAGACAGATTTTAAAGACTCAACTAAAATGATTTGGTCAGACAGGAGATTCGGCTAAAGTAAAGAACTTCTAGATTATCCCTAAATAATAAGTCTACAGATCACACCAATATACACACTTTCATCTATAGTATAACCAACTCGAAAAACAGCATAAGAAGCATCAACTAGGGAGGATATTGAGACATAAGTTACCTCCTTCGCGACCGCGCTCTACTAGCCTACATGTGAGGGGTGGAATACAGAGGACTTAATAGGCCTGTACGCCTACGATCTACCACACTACCCGGCATATCAGGATGCAATTGTAGGTATATATGATATCTAAGCACCATGCTTACATAATACATACCACCTAACCCACTCGAGTATTGAATTAGACGCTTTACGAACATATGACTATAATCATCACCAATCATAACTATATCAAGAATGCAACTAGAGCAAACTAAGAACTTAATAAGTAGCAATATAATAATTAAGAACAAAGTTATAAACAAGATACAAATTACCAATCTCTTGATTGCAGATCGGAAGCTCCGAGCGAAGCGCCCAACTCTATTTGAACCTTGCTAGCTAAAACTAATCTAGAACTTGAAGAACTAGAGCTCTAATTCTAATCTCCGAAAACCCTAATTTCTAGTCTAATCTTGACAAATAAATTAAGGCAAACCCTAATTGCTCCTCGAGGGGTGCAGGCACATATTTATAGCCCGGTGGAGGAAACAATGGACGTTGGATTAAACCGAGTTCACGTAGGGCCAAGATTGATTCTCAAAGGCAGTGGAGGAATACTCCAGAAGCTCGTAGAAGATGGTGGAAGGGGAGGCCTGGACGGCCTGGCCGGGGGCTAGCCGCCCCACCAAAAAGGCCCCGTGTCTCGCTTCGCTACGGTGTCTTCTAGACCCTTCCCCGAGTCCAATGATGATATTTTCCGTGGCGGTTAAGTTTCGTGCAATTCGTGCAATTAAATCCTCTAATTTCTCTTTTTTTGAAATAATCCTGCAGAAAATGTGAAATCACCAAAACTAGTGGAAATTGTCAGTTATAACCCCTATGTTTTCTAGTGGTGATCTCTTTTTATGCATTTAGTTAACGGTTAAAAATGATCGTTATCTACCGTCAACAAGCTCCCTCAAGCTAAACCTTTGCTAGTCCCTAGCAAAGCTAACTCTAAAATGATAGGAAAAATTAATACTCAGGGTTTCTCATATTTATTTAATAACTTCCAACAAATACTCTAGTGTTTAAACTAAAATTCTTCTCCAGGTTGAAATTCATTGGCCTCATTTTTAAACTTACTCTTATTCTTTTCAACCATGGAGCTTAACATCTTTCACCTTGGGTCATGAGCAATTGAAAAATAGACAGATCAAGTTAAGCACTATATCTCAAGCTCTTCTATTCAGCCAATCTTCTGGAGTTTTTATGGATTTCAGAATTAAAACTCAGAGATACTTTGTATGACACTCTCAAATCTCTCTTATATGTGGTATTTTTGGTTCCTTACCAAGGCAATGAAGCTTATGCCTTTATTTCACCCTATATCTAAAGGTCTATATGGAGCTCATAGGTATGGAAATAATCATGGATGATTTACTTGCGAAACATATATTGTAAAATCAAACAATGAGTCCAGAGAGAAGCAAGTCATACAATCAAATCAAGATGTGCATGTGTGTGGAATATGGTGAATATTTGGTAGAAACTAATAATCCTAATTCTATAATGCTCATTCTTTATCTCTCTTTTGGAATTCAGAAACATTGCCAGGAATTGTGAGCTATCTTCTTTTCTTTCTTTTTCTCTCTTTTATTTCCTCTTTTCTTTTTTTCTTGGACACTTGTCCATTTATTTTATTTATTTTGTATAGCTCACAAAACTTCCTTTTTTGGCATATAAGATTGAGAGATAACAACAAAGATATTTTGAGCATTTATTTGGGGGCTATCCTAATGGAATATTTTTAGAGTTTCCTCCTAGTGTAGGAGTAAAACATTTTCTCGAAAAAGCTGGAATGATATGTTGTTGCGCCAACTCCAGTGTAGAGTAGTGCATATATAAGTGGAGTGCAAGTGAATCTTAATTTTAAAAGCATGACAAGTCTCTCATTAGGGTCACAAAGGTTGATCACACTCAATATAATGACAAGCAAGAACATGTAAAAAGCTTCCTAGCCTAAATATTCAATATGGCTCGGTAGGAATTTTAGCATTATCATACAAGATCTCATCATGCATTTTTTAAAAAAGTAAATCTCTAGAATTTTAGCATCTTTTTTAGAGTAAGATAAATAACAGCTTTGACCTTCTCTAATCATATGTCCAACAATTAGCTGGACTTAGGATCAAGAATATGCTACCCACGTATATCAAGCTTAGAATAAATTTTCATATAAGGTCAACTTCATACAATCTGTAGAAGAATCTCAATTTAAATACTAAGCATGTGAAGAAAATCATATTTGGTATTTTTATAACTCGAAAAGTCTAGCCTTCAAGTTCTACTAATAACTGAAATTACAAAAAACCTTTTTACACACTCTGTTTTTGGGTTTTCATTTTTTATCATGAATGAATTAAATTGCAGAAATCTAAAGAAAACAAAAACATTTTTATTTTGTTTTCCGGTGTTGCATTTTTTTTAAATCTAGGAACAAGGAAGTAAATGCTAAAAATAAAATATAAACAGAGGTGAAGAGTGCTCACCTCGCGGGGGTCCTCCCACTACTACAACAAACTTAATGGAGGCGGGCAAAAAGGGTTAACCGAGGCGGGCAATCCAACCGCCTCGGATCAATCGCCACGCAGTTAATCGTGGATTAACCGAGGCGATTCAAGATAACCGCCTCGGTTAAAAATTTAACCGAGGCGGTCATGTTATAATAACCGCCTCGGTTAATTGGTATTAACCGAGGCGGTTCCTTATAACGCCCGTTTCGCTTAATAGATTAACCGAGGCGGTTCGTTATAATGCCCGCCTCCATTACATGATTAATCGGTTGCGGTTATGTGTAAATTGCCCGCCTCGGTTAATAATTTTTAGATTTAAAAAAAAAAGCTTTTAATGCAATAAAATCGAATTTAAATTTGAAATCGATTAATATAATACATACTAAGCTATAAATAAAGCACAGAATACACTAGAAAATACTTATACATTGAGAGAAAGATTATAAGTTCATATAAAGTCGTCCACATCGTTCGTCGATCCGCCACAAAGTATATATTACACAAGCATATCATACATACGAGAATCTAAGCTACGGTCTACTAGAAGATGTCCCAAGAATATGTAATCCCTCATGTCTACCATGGTTCTCTAGTTCCGTAGCTTCTCATACTTCTCCGCAGCCGCTAGCTCGCTTTCCTCATTGAAGAACTTTTCGCCAACATGAGCAACTTCGTGCATTACAAACTTACGGATGTCGGCTATTGTTTGCTTGATGTGAGCGTTGTCCACCCTTGACTCTGTCCAAATTGGTTTTGCTTTCTTGAGCCGCCGCCAACTTCTTTGTATCCACCGGTCGCCCTCAAGTACTCACAAGCGTAGTATCCACATAAAACCGAGGCATCGGGTTGTTTGGCACACTTGCATGCAATGATAACATACCACATAATCATTACAACTATATACATGATTCATGATGTACTACCACATATATATATATGAATATCGGCCCGATACTTTTACCGGAAGTCTCGCTTGACCGAGATGGGTTCCATACTTCTTTTTCTTCTCGGTCCTCCGATCATAGCAATCTGGGTCTTCAACGAACTTCCTCAGAGGCGCCAGATACAAACCACAAGTGTCAACATCAATTTGATACATACTATTCATGCCATAATTAAATGTGTGTCGTCACTTACTATCGGACATAATTTTCGAAATCCTTGTACCCATTTTTGTTCGATTTGGCGCAAGGAGTCGAACACGACGGCCTTCCCATCCTATGGATAGATTAGAAATACATCCCAAAGGGCCCATGACGCCCAAGCCGCAACATTTATGCAAGAGGGATCACAAATCTTTACATATCAAAAGAGTCAACCCAATACCTATTGCAATTATCGTTTAATTGACTTACCCGAACTGGTGTGCAGCAAGGATGCACCCATTTCCTTGGTTAATAAGTATTTACCGAGGCGGTTCACTAAAAGGCAACCGCCTCGGTTAATATATTAACCGAGGCGTTTGTTATAACGCAACCGCCTTTGGTTAATAGGAATTAACCGAGGCGGTTATTTAATAAAGCCCGCCTTGGTTAACAGATTAACCGAGGCGGTTCTTTGGGCCGCCAGGCCCGGCCTCGGCTCGACCCGATTAATCGAGGCGGGCCGGGCGGCCCAACCGCCTCCGAGCCCCAAAATGAAAGGTTGCGGTTAAGTTTTTTGTAGTAGTGTCCCCAAGCTATCTCACCGCTTCGGGTGTGGCACTTTGGTACTCGAGTCCTAGACTCGAATCAAGTATGCCAAGGTCTCCCCGCCCCTCGGTCCCGAGGCTGTTGCAGTGTGTTCATCCTGTTGTCTATCTGGTGCTGCCACGCCACTGTCTAGTCCAGCATGGTTTGAAATCTCTCCTGACCTTCCCCCAAGCTAGTCAGCTGCTGACTAAACTGCTCAAAATGAGGGGCTCCAATATAAGTAGCTGGAGGTCGCCCGTGCTGCTCTGGAGGCTAGAGGTCGTCATCCTCTGGGGGTGCATGGAATGCAAATGGGCCACTGGTACTGAAGTCTGTGTGTGGATATGTAGAGAAGGATGTTCGTCCCCTCTCATACCCTGTTTCCTGCGAATAAGAAGTATTACCTTGTTCCCATTGTCCCTATCCTAAAGGTGACTCCCCCTCCTGATAAGAGGTGTAACCCTCCCATGCAGAGTGGTGTTTCCATGGCTGCGTAGTCTGGTGTGACGGCTGTGGCTGGTCAAAACCCATAAAGGCAGTGTATGCTGGTCCCTGTGGTGTAGAATCTGCTCCCCCGGTAGCTCGGTCTACGTGTCCCAAAGAAAGCGTCTTTGAG
Source organism: Chrysopogon serrulatus (assembly GCA_015844335.1). Lineage (NCBI taxonomy): Eukaryota > Viridiplantae > Streptophyta > Magnoliopsida > Poales > Poaceae > Chrysopogon > Chrysopogon serrulatus. The sequence goes on along the minus strand of JADLZL010004990.1, from coordinate 60,627 downwards.
GGACTCCTCCAGTCACCCTACCCGCCTGCAAGTCAAAAACAAAACTCTCTACTTGTGTAGAGACCAAGTTCTCTATTTGGCAGCTCATACTCATTGTCAAAATTTTTATAATTCATATAAATTTTATTGTCCTTTGTTTTAAGTAAATGAACATGCATAAAGAATTCATATCCAATTATTCTTCACGGTGCAGAAATAAATGTGAGAGTAGCATTTTGTAACATTCCTAACCTTGAAGCAATACGAGTAATCCAGGAAGTAAATGTAACACCACACTTTTTCATGGCCGGCACATGAGTCCAAAATTTCAAAGATGTATTTAACAGGTGAGACACTTCTCTTTTTAGTCATGGCATATAGCAATTTCAGTTCCTTAATTCTAACAGTGCCTAATTCTTCCCTAGGAAAGAAAGTGACAGCTAGCCATTTATGCATGAAGCGCAAAGTAGGGTGATATATCTCCTCAGTGGTGGGTTTATGACAAAACCTTTTACCAGAAATACTCTCCCATACTTGTGTTCTGTCAAAATATTTTAGAGCATTATCAATATCTACTGAACACCCAGGTGAAAAACATAGCATGACACTAAGGTTCTTCCATGTAACAGTGTGCTCTTGGTTAAAAAGTCTAAATTCTATTTCATCCGAACCAAGTTTTAGGGTGCTCAAAAATTCTATGGTGAGTAGTTTACTACCTCAGTGATAGCACAAGCATTTTCTCATCCCATAATTCTAAAGACTAACTCAGATTCAGTGTCTATACCGGTTGCTACAAGTAATGCATTATCAAACACTGGTGTGTGGAAAAACTCCTTGTCTTTAATTGCATTAAATACTCCCTTCTCAGCTCTAGTGAGTAAAGTAATTTGAGAGTCGTCTGTAAGGATATACCTTGGTTGCTCATCTTGGGATGATGATGCATGGACAGCGGGTGATGGTGTATCCACGTCCATCTCGGAGTCGGCTCGTGAAGGTGCACGTGATGAAGTTTGACTCCGGGTTGAGCGGAAGGAGAGTGCCCTTCCAATGCTCTTTGCCACATTCTTGAATTTCTTGCTCATCTTCAAGAACAAGAACAAGAACAAACAACTGATGGAGAAGGGTTAGAGAGGATGAGAGATCACTTCCCTTGGATGAAAACCTTGAGCAAAGCTCTAATCTCTTTCTCTTTTAATTTTTCTGGATTTTTCTTAAGCAAATGGTGGGATTTTGGATGTCGTATTCTTCGGAGTGAAGAACAGAGTGAAGAGGTGCTCTCTGGACTTGTAAATGGCAGAGGAGAGAATGAGTGAAGAGAGAGAGGGAGAGGAAGAAGAGGGGTGCCGGCCGGCCTAAGTGGTGGGGCCGGCCGGCCCCACACCATGGCTGCTTGCTCTCTCCTTTCTCTGGTGTCGACAATGAGCAGAGTGCTACTCCTAGGATGCTCTTTCGGTGGCAAATTGATTGGAAAACACCAAGAAGAGGAATGGTGAAAGTTAGTGCATGTGAGTGATAATTAAAACTTTGGATGGTGGTGAATGATGAAGGGTGTGATGGGATGTGAGGTGATGTGTGTAGGTCCCACATGTCTCCAGTATTTATACCGTATAATGACACAAGAATGAAAAACTAAATTATTTTTATGAATTTACGGAAAATAAGAATCCCAACAACAATATTTTTGTATTTTTCTGTTACCGGAGTAAAAAATCACTGACGGGGGTTTTACGCTCCGTAAGCATTAATTACTCAGTGCTTATTCTAGCTACTATGCCATGATTATTTTTATTTCTTTTTAGTACTGCAAAAGATAAGAAAGTAAATATGCAAAAAGTAATACAAAAATTTAAATTACCGATAACTACCGAATTACCTCCCGTTGAAGGTTCAGGGTTTTTTAAGTCTACCGAATTGGACTTTCCAATTTGATTATTCTTCATGGTTGGTCTCTGGGCCTGGAGATGATGACCTTGATTCTTGCTTCTCAAGACACTCTAATATTTGGCATTGTTCTGGTCGTGGCTTGAATGCGAATCGTTCTTCTTTTTCATTAGTAGTGAATTTGATCTCTCCAGCTCCAACATCAATGTATGCATTTGCGGTATTTAGGAATAGTCTCCCGAGGATGAGTGGTGTCTTCATCACTTCCTGCATATCAAGTACTACAAAATCTACAGGAATGAAAAAGTCTCGGATTCTTACCGGAATATTTTCCGTATCCCTACGGATAGCGAATCGATTTGTCGGCTAGTTGCAAACACATCGAAGTGGGTGTAAGCGTAGAGTAGTTGAGCTTGTCGAAGACCTTATTGGGCATAACGCTAACACTAGCTCCAAGATCACATAAGGCATTCTCAAAATTCTGATCTCCAATAGAGGAATCAATGGTTGGACATCCTGGATCCTTCTCCTTAACAGGAAGAGAATTCAGAATTGCCGTACTACACTCTTCTGTAAGCTTAATGACTTCCATAGAAGGTAGTGGTCTTTTGAGGATATCTCGAAGGTATTTTACGTATGTAGGCACCTGCATGGCATCTAGTAATGAAATATTGACATATAATTTCTGAATTACTTCTACAAACTTACCAAATTGTTCATCTATTTTGGCCTTTCTATTTCTGGCATTAGAAATGGTAGGAGATTCATGTCATGAAAGTCTTGGCGTAACTCTTGGTCTTATGGCAAATCCTGTGGTATAACTTCTTCTTCTGTATTATCCTTCTCTACTTCTTCTTCTACCTGCTCTAATTGTGGTGGTTTCCTTGCCCCTTTTGGGTAAGGTGGATCACGTATTGATTTACCTCCTCTAGTGGATATTCCTTTTTTACCTACTCGGGGTTAGCGGTAGCTTGAACAAAGTAGAAGCCAAATGGGCTATTTGCAATTCTATTTTCTTATTAAATACTATTTATTCTTTTACAGCAGAAGAAAAATTATCCAATTTAGAGTTTACTCCTTGTAAGATTGCATCATTAAAAGCAAGCTTCTTATGAATGTTCTCATTAATTCTAGCTTGTTCTAATATTAATTCTCTTAAGGTGGTTGCTTTTGATTGGAAGAATTGTAATTATTACCTTGATACTTACCTTGAGGTTGACTCCATCCTTGTTTCTGTAAAGTGGATTTGATAATATTATTGATCTTCTCTGGGGAGTTATCGAATTCAACTCCTAAGTATTCTCCACATTGATTCTGAGAATCGAATGCGTCTTGAATGGCTTATCGATCTCTTTTATAGTTGGCTCTTTGCTCTAGCCAATTCAATAGTACATCCATTTTGGTTGATAGTGCACACACTTCCTCTGGAACTTCTTCACTCTTATGACAAGTTTGGCTATTGTATGTCTAGCTTTGATTTTCTAATATCTTGTCCATAAGACTTCTGGCCTTTTTAGGAGTGAGTGACATAAATGATCCTTCAGCAGTGGCATCTAGTTGTTCACGTGACTTTAGTATTAATCCATGATAGAATGTTTGCATGAGTAATCATTCTTCCATTCCGTGATGTGGGCAATCTGAGATATAATCTTGAAAACGTTCCCAAGCTTCTGGAATAGGTTCACCTTTCTGCTGACAGAATTCTGATATCTTCCCTCGTAATGCATTGGTCTTGCCTACTGGGAAAACTTTTTTAGGAAAACTTTTGAACATCCTTTCCATGTCTCAATCTGATCTTTAATTTGATAGAACCACTGCTTCGCCTTCCCTTCCAATGAGAATGGAAACAAACGAAGTAGCACAACATCTTGAGATATGTTCTTGATGTTGATGGTGCTGCAAATCTCTAGTAAATTCTGCAAATGAGCACTAGCATCTTTATCTTCTTCCCACCGAATGTGATAGCTCGCACCATGTTGATGAGGCTTGGTTTAAGTTCATAACCATATTCTCCAATATTGAGAGTTGGTCCAACGCGAATATTCTCGGTGCTTGGAGCAGAGAATTCACGCAACGTCTTCTCGACCATAGCTTCTCAACCGGTGTTTAGCTTCTTTAGGGTCTTGGTTGCTTCTATTTGATGAGAGTTGATAGCACACAACCAATCCCGCACTTACCCTGCATAAAATATAAACAAAGACAAAACAAGGGTAAGCCTGCTAAAGCAAAAGGTGTTGATCTACATATAAGTATTTATGTCTATAGTCATATTATTCTTTCCTTTTGGAAAAAATATTTTCTTTGAAAGATCGAATATCCCTAATGAAATTATCCTGGTAAATAAATGTTGGTTCCTCGGCAACGGCACCAGAAATGCTTGTTGACAATTCTAACATCACTTCACGTTAAGTTGTCATCCCTAACATGATGCCAAAAATATTGGAAAAGAATCTACACTTGTCTACTCTAAAAAAAATAACTCTATAGAATATATGCCGCAAAGCGCCTGAGATAATTCTCCTGTTGTAGTATTTCACCTGATAAGATTCCCAAGTATCGTTGATTTGTTTTAAGCCAAAAGAAAAACTTATTTATTGCGTTGGATCTATCCAGAAGGGGGTAGAAAGGAATTATGACTATGACTTTAAATGTGCAAACCTATAGTGATCAACCACTCTAATGCTTTTAGCAGGGGTGAGTCAAGATAAACAATAAAGATAAAGATAAACATAAAATAAAAGAACTTTCCAGAGACAGATATTAAAGACTCAACTAAAATGATTTGGTTAGACAGGAGATTCGGCTAAAGTAAAGAACTTCTAGATTATCCCTAAATAATAAGTCTATAGATCACACCAATATACACACTTTCATTTATAGTATAACCAACTCAGAAAACAGCATAAGAAGCATCAACTTGGGAGGATATTGAGATATAAGTCACCTCCTTCGCGACCGCGCTCCACTAGCCCACATGCGAGGGGTGGAATACAGAGGACTCAATACGCCTGTACGCCTACGATCTACCACACTACCCGGCACATCAGGATGCAATCGTAGGTATATATGATATCTAAGCACCATGCTTACATAATACATATCACCTAACCCACTCGAGTATTGAATTAGGCGCTTTACGAATATATGACTATAATCATCACCAATCATAACTATATCAAAAATGCAACTAGAGCAAACTAAGAACTTAATAAATAGCAATATAATAATTAAGAACAAAGTCATAAACAAGATACAAATTACCAATCTCTTGACTGCGGATCGGAAGCTCCGAAAAAGCGCCCAACTCTACTTGAACCTTGCTAGCTAAACCTAATCTAGAACTTGAAGAACTGGAGCTCTAATTCTAATCTCTAGAAACCCTAACTTCTAGTCTAATATTGACAAATGAATTGAGGAAAACCCTAATTACTCCTGGGGGGGCAGGCACATATTTATAGCCCGGTGGAGGAAACGATAGCCGTTGGATCAAACTGACTTCACGTAGGGTCAAGATTGATCCTCAAAGGTGGTGGAAGAATACTCCAGAAGCTCGTAGAAGATGGTGGAAGGGGGAGGCCGGGCGGCCTGGCCAGTGGGGCCGGCCGGCCCAACCAGTGGGTCCCGTGTCTCCGCTTCGTTCTGGTGTCTTCTAGACCCTTCCTGAGTCCAATGATGATATTTTCCGTCGCGGTTAAGTTTCGTGCAATTCTTGCAATTAAATCCTCTAATTTCTCTTTTCTAGAATAATCCAGCAGAAAATATGAAATCACCAAAACTCATGGAAATTATCGGTTATAACCCCTATGTTTTCTAGTGGTGATCTCTTTTATGCATTTAGTTGATGGTTAAAAATGATCGTTATTACCGTCAACACCCCACATGGATATATTTTGATAACTTTTTTTAAAAAATTAAACTGTTTCTAAGAGAAAATCTTGCAAAACTGTATATCACATGAATTACATATGGTCCTCGGAAACATGCATGATTTTATGGAGAAAAACCCCTAGAATTTTGAGAGGGAGGATAACCCTCAGGTATAGTAGGGGTAGGGGTTCGGTAGATGAGATTTGGGTGATGCCTAGTTTAAATAATCTATACCATGTATGTCAACGGATACAACCTCCATGAATTGATCTACTACATCTATATATATGTATCTATTAATTCATAGTTTCAACCATTATAAACTTCTTACATTTCTACTTCATACACGCAACAACGCGCGGGGCATCCTACTAGTTATAAGACGTTTGACCTTTTTTATACCAAATTTAACCACTTGTCTTATTAAATTTTTTTATAAAAAATATCACTTCTTTTATCGTGGTTTGCTTTATCAATAAAAGCTATTAAAGAATGATTTAAGTTTAATTATATTTTCTTAAATACTTTGAATAAGACGAGTGGTTAAACTTGAGTACAAAAAAGTCAAACGTCTTATAATTTGGTATGTAGAAAGCAATAAACATTCTGAGAACCACATATATTTTCTAAAAAACACTAGCACATACAATAACATATCCACATCATACAATAGTGCCCTTACCCTTCAAATGGAACAAACAATAGTGCCAAAAGTATGTCTCGAAAGTGGGAAATAACATGGTTTTGCCATATTTGGCTTTCTTGAACTTTGCAATAGAGTAGTATTCACACAAAATCTGAATGAACACGGCATACAATTTATACTTTGTAAAATTAAGCCTAGAGTTACCTCACTAGTGTAGTATGGGCTTCAATTCTGGTTGGGGAAACCCCCTCTAGTCCTAGTTTCCTAACCGAACTATGAATCCAAGACTAAAGGTCTCCCTTTGGTCCCGGTGTATGAACTGTTACGAATGTGACCCTTTAGTCCGATTGGTTATACAAATCGAGACAAAAGATGCTCCGACTGCCTTTTTTATTTCCTTTTTGTTCTTTATTGTTCTTTTCTTTTATATACATATAGTTTTTTTTGCATTTCATCGAGTTTGTTCTCGGTTCATATGCCACAAGCCATATACACTTAAATCATTGAGTTCCTACGAACCATAATAAGTTAAACAAGTTCATACAAATTATAAATATTTAAACAAAGTCATTAACTAAATGTCCAAAGTTGTTCATGCACCACAAAATTATTACATCTTAAAGACATACAAACATAATTTAGACCAAGTTTATCAGCTGCAGTTCGTGACTAACAGTTTGAAGCCACTAGTTGAACATCCTTGACTTTGATGTATCACTAGCTTATTGTAGTGTAGGTCACTGATATGGTATCGGCATATATCATTGACGTCAACCAACAAATTGAGCAGTGCTTCAATCCTCCCATGCTTCAAAAGTATGACCTTTAGGACTACTGACGATGATCATCGGTTCCCTCGGCGGTGGGTCATCGTCAGATAATCTCTTCTTGATCACAAGTAGCTTTGATTAAAATCCTTCCGTGGTGCGTTTTGGCCATTCCGTAGCATATTTCCATTCATAACCTAGTTGATACATTATCTAGTTTAGAATTGCTTGAAGCTATAGCCTACATATGTTAAATCATAGTCTTCAACCTGTAAAGTGTTGGTAAAAATAATTTATATGAGAACCAAGCTTTTCATTATATAATAACAATCTGGATATAATTAGCTGGAAGTTATACTTAGAATTTACCACATCATTTGGCTGGCTTCAAGTATAATGAGCACAATAGTCCCTAATCTCATGCTCGTTTAACCTGCCTCCCTTATTTATTACACCTATCATCATGGGGGATAGCATTGGTAGATTGTATCCATGTTCTCCAAACTTTTGCGCACAAGTAAGGACAACAAACTTCTCTACAAGGGTTTTGGTAGGTGGCCGTACTCCCACCGTTGAGATTTGGACAACCCTTCTATGCCTCCTAGAGGCGATGGAAAAACTAATTTTGTATTTGATGAATTGACTATCCTCTATTTCATTGTAGTCAACATCTATTCTTTGAACATCAAGATTTCTTAGGACCTCTTCAAGCCAGTCCAATAAGTCAATTATCTACGATTGAGTATCAAAACATATATTTATACAAGTGTATTGATCTAACACATAATGATTTATTGAAAACATATATAGTTACTTACTATGTTTGGATGATGTAATAGTGCTTACGGTAGTCTAGGATTGAATCCATAAGCACATACAAAGCCATCAAAACCTACGTGTTCTAGTGGAGAGAGACATCTAGCCATCTTTATACACATACATGAAAATTTAGATTGTTATATATATGTGTGTGTATATATATATAACTGCCTAATCTACATATATATAAACTAATAGCATTAATAATGACATTACTACAAACAAATTTATATATGGAAATTAATTTAGATATACATATAGATACATAGAAAAACTTTTGATCTAGCACTAACAAAAATTTAAACAACGTGACATAGCAATTGTTGACACCTCTTAATGTTATCTCTAGTAACGGCACTAAAAATGCTTGTGGGAATAGCATCGCTACTAGAATGCCAGTTGTCATCCCAGCAATAACACCAAGAGGTGTGGTATTAAATCATGTCACCATTTAGAATATAGAAATAGTATCCGCAGCGCGCGTGATCAAATACCATTGTAGCATTTTATCCGAGTATTACCGGGTTGTCATTTATATTTTACCACTTTGGAAACAATGGCTAAAGACATTGATAATTCACCATCATGTATCTACTAACTAGTATACCAACTAGACCTAAGCGGGGGGTAAGTGGTAAATGATAAGAGTTATGCATAATATCACACACAGAGGAGAATCCTATAATATATAGTCAGCTAACTTGAGAGGACTAAGGGAGAGTTCAAGGTTCCTATGTACTTCTCTACTACTCGGGTTCTATTCTAGTTGACACTAGAATGTAACTAATGCATGGGTAAGTATAGCACACACCATAGCATTTCGGGGCAGCAGTACCTTTCCAACTCTCGAATAAGACTGGAAAGAAGGTAGTTGGGAAAGGCTGCCAAAAGCCCTACGAAACGCCAAACCCGACGTGGTGGAATACGAAGGCCACATAGAGCTGTCACCCCTATGGGCTACCACAACTAACCGTAAGAATTGGGCGCAACCTCAGGTAACCTATAGCCTAGACACCATGTCTACACTATCGATTACTACTCTAGCCACATATGATAACTAGAGCACCTAATACAAAGCGAGATCCTATGCTAAGATGCAATAACTACACTAACCATACAAATAAGGCATAGAAGTAAATAGAGAAGATAAATATACTAAAGCATAAGTGTTGCAAAGATAAGATACAAAGATATACCAGACCTCCAAAGCTCCACGGCCGAGATCCTAAACGAAGCCTCTCAACCCTAGCTCTCAAGTTACTACACTATTACATTGAAGAGTCTAGCCCCTAATCTCCCCGGTGTGTTGATCTCCATGAGAGTATGATCCTTTCAAGGGGCGCCTCTCGAATGGATCCCAACGAATAATGAATTAGGGTTTCGGGGGATGCCTCCCCGGGGGGGGTCCCGCCCTCCTTTTATAGCCCGTGGGATGAACGTGAGTCCTTGGATCAAACCGACTTTGGCGGGCCGGCGAGAGATTGAAACCCTAAGGCGGTGGAGCAACCTTGGGTGAAGTGGGCCACGAACGGGCCGGGGCCCGAGACCGACCGGTCAGGGCCCGGACGGCCGGCCCGGCACGGTGGCCGTTCCCCCCTCCGCCGGCGGCGTGGTGTCTTCGGTACCTTCTAGATCCTTCCTGTGTAGGTGCCGCTTGCAGGTGCGATATCTTTTCATCCGGGACTCCAAATATGGTAAATAATATGTCCATTTTGATCCTCTCGACGAGCCCATCGCAATGGTGCATTCTAATCCATCATTTGAGATACTTTTATACTTTGTCGTATTGATCAACTTCGATAGCTTTTCCAATATGTACCTGTAGAAACATAGATTCACCAAAACTCGTGGAACTCGTTAGATCAAAACCCTATACCTATGCTCTGTGGTTCATTTCATGTCAAGTTTAATGATAATTGATGAGTTATAATTGACATTAGTGACCGTTAACAGCAATCAACATTTTTTCATGCACTAATCCTATGCACACACATAAGAAACACACACTCACACACATGCACACAATTCACACATCACAAACACACTGCTCACGTGGTGAGGGACGACGGGGAGGACGAAGGCAACGTCAGAGAGAGGATGACAGAAACAACTTGAGCGCAGGCACGAGACCTTCTAACCCTTCACTATTTGACATCTCTGAGAAGCAGTAAATCTGCACACCGCCAGATGTGTGTAGGCCATGGTCAGCACCGATGAGCTTTAGTGGAAAAGATAAAACAGGAGATCTGGCGATCCTAATATTTGGATGTGGTTTGCATCCTTAGCACATGCGAAGTAGTAATAAGTAGTAAATAATATAGTAGTTTGTCAAGTTGTAACACATTCCCATCCACACACACCCTTCCACCATCCTATCCATCCCAATCCATCTCCACACCATCACCACCACACCACATCTCACACTCAGGTCGGTAGGCCAACGCCCTCTTGGCCTATCTTAACGGCCGTAGCCCCCAAGGCTCACGGCCGCCAACACCACATACCCAAGGGGGAGAACATAAGACTCATCTCATATCTAGTGAAGCAGGTGCTCAGGAAAGGTCCATAGCCGATGAGTCGGCATATGTATCGATCGATCAACCATAACACTTTGCAGAGGTTTCACATACCACAAGATTAGCCATCCTCGGAGCCCGGATCTCCTAGGCAGAATTCCGGCTGCTTGCTAGCCTAGAACGATGCCACCCTACCTCCTAGCCCTCGAACACCCCAAGTCTAGTGTGGAATGGCTGATACTGTGAGACATAGCGTAACATCCTCAATGTTACAGAAACCATGTTGTCTCAGAAAGGTGTGAGTCCATCATGCCCGTACCTTCGTACACTCTTTCGCTCGATAGTTGTGGCACCGCTCTACCAAGTAGTCCAACCGTCTCCCTTCCCATTGGGGAGCGAGTGGGATGCAAGGATTTCCGGTGAGTCTGAGTACTATTAAATCCTTAGGGTTTATCAAGCCAGAATGTCTTCATCAGGTTTACCATTTTACGTCCTACCACAACACCTCCTCCCTAGGCTCCACCCCTCTGGAGCTCACACCCAGGGTTCTCCCCTTCACATCACATCACATTTACTTACCAAAGGTAATCACATCACATCACTGGATGCCTAGGTAGCATCACACGGCATGACTCGTTGTAGGCTCGTCATATACTCTAGCTTGGTCAACATAACCCTCACTCTCCACGCACCCAAGACACACACAGCACGCTCATAATCCACCAAGTCCGACATCCCAAGCCAAACCATACCCAGGGGTTCACCACCAGCATCACATCATGGATACAATGCGAGTGGAGTTAAATTAAGTATGGTGAGATAATGCAAGCAAGCAAGCATATAAATATAAGTAAGCGTGAGCACAAAGTTGGGTGACATTGTAGAGTGGTTGCAATCAAGTAATAAAGGCTCAGGCAATAGCATGCATTCATATACTAGCAAATGAATAAATATAAAGCGCTAGCGATTTTGCACCAATTCTTGAAGAGATGTTAGAACTTAGTTCGGGCTTTTCTGATTTCTCTTTAGTGTTTGGCCCCATTCTTGTAATTGTATAGCACACCTCTTAGGTAAGCAAGTCTCAGGTGAGAGCAGGGTGGATGAGTGGCATGTAGCTCCATCCTACATCAACAACCTGTTGGCTGAAGATTGTAATTATGATCCTACATGATGAATGAATGAATGAATGAATGAAAGCCCTTCTGCAAAAAAAAACTCGGTGTAGTCGCTGTCTGAGATCATGGCACCTTTCTAGTCATGACCTTGGAAGTCTCCTCATACAATGATAAAACAAGGGCAGACAATTACTCAAGGTTACAAAGTATACAGGAGCGAATGGGTGTTTAGAACCGCCAACAAAAGTATTTGCTTGCTACGACTGCAATGGAGAAGGACAATCCACTTTGTCAGAAATTCTACTTGCACACTACTAATACAGGCAAATCAAAGCATGCATCGTGCAAGCATGATCTTGTTTTATCATGGTCTACTACATCTATATAGCTGACAGATCTTGTTTGATCTACTACATCTATATAGCTAAGAACCCATTGAATCAAAGCATGCATCGTGCAAGCATGATCTGTCAGTTCAACATATTCAGATGTTGACATATTCAGATGTTGTAGCTAATTCTTGCAGTATTCATCAAGGGACTGATCAACATTACTACCTATCTACATAAAAATTAGCCAAGTAGGAGTTGCCTACTATACAGATGACTGGAAGCACATGCATTTTCTTAGCATATATCAGTACATTAACAAGCTTCCATATGCTTCAATTTTTTTCCTGAACTTTGTCAGAAATACTAGTCTGAGATGTGACCATTCTGAGATGTCGCAGCAAAGACGATGCAAATTAAAGGAAAGATTTGGGCAAACATAACACTTCCAACAGAACTTCTAATAGAACTACAGTATGCTAAGTTGATAACAAATAGAAGGCTCTCCATACTTGATGTTAAGCATGTGTACGTATTGCTAAGTAGACATCAAGATTGATAAGTAAACAAGCAGCTCCTAAACTAATAGTAAAGTGAAAATTGAGCCTCTACAAGAGAGTTATTCTAGCAGCTACTCTCCGTCCAGGCTACTTTGTAGCAGCTTAGATTCAGATATTGGTTTATATGGCCCAAAAGAAATATGTCCAAAGCTAGCTTGTCTTACTCACACGAATTCAAGGGATAATTTTATGAGCAGAACAAGTCCAAAGAATGGATTCAAGTATTTTACCCGCTACACCATCTTATTTCTCGAACGGATCGGTTCTCCTTCTACATCTAATTCACAGCCACAAAGGAAAGCTCCTTGTTTTCTTTGCTCTTGGTGAAGACCGCAAAATGCTTTTGCCTTTTCTCTCTTGGTCAATTGTAGTGTGTTCAAAACTTATATGCAACTTTTGACGGAGACATCATTGACTTGAGCATTCTTCTTTTCTTCACCCACGGCGTGCGATTCATCTTACTTTTGCTTGGTCCTCATTTACAAAACCTCCCTATTGTATTCAATCTTTTCACCCTTTCTAGGCCTATTTTCTTCCTTTTCTTTTTTGTTGCTTCACAGTCCATTTTTTAATAGCTGCAACCTCACTTTCTTCATCTCGTGATAGAGTACCTCACCATCCACTTCTTTCAATAGCTACAACCTCTCTTGCTTGCCTCTCAGTGGTTGCATCATCATATTTATCTGGTATCTCATGAACGTCAATGTTATCCAGGTCTTGTGCCTCAGCCTCTACATCATGAATTTGTTGAAGAGGCTCTTCCTCTTGTACTGAGTCAATAGAAGTGACATTGTAATTCCTTCAACAAAATGACCTGCACAAATAACAAGGAAATAATAGTTAAAATCTTTCCATTGTTATTATGTGCTTGAATGGCTAAAGTACTAGATCAAAAGGTGAAATCACAATCTAATTCAAGTATTAATGCAATAATCTTTCATGAGTGCAAGTCGCTATTAGCCCAACACACCAACAAAATCTGCAAGCTCAGTTTAGACAACCAGTCACTACATCTGAACTTTATAACACATCAGAGACTAAAAACTCAACAGAAAATATTATGACAAAAAACCTACCATCATAAAGCTCTCCCAAGAATCAACTAGGGACACTCTTGCCATATTGTTGCGGAACTTCTTGATTTTAGGGTATTATGCATGTTGAAAGAGAACCATTGATAAAATATGACGTTATCACTATGACAATATCCATTTCGAGGTAATCCCACATATGAGGTGATCCTTCAACCATTTGTCTAATTTCATTCGAGGTGGCCCCACTATGCTTCCTTGCCTCTTTGAGTATCCTATAGTCTTTCCTTAGCAGCCCTTTTTTGTCTTGAATCTGGCCCTTTGTGTAGTTAACATACTTGTTCCTCACACAGAAATCCTTCACCACCTTATTCCACCCTAAAGAGTTCCAACCTGTCGGATACCAAAATCACTGTACCCTAAACCCAGGACATAACTAAGCCCAAAAACGCAAAAACCAGAGCACACGACGGCAGAACAACTCAAGGGCATGACTCGCTGAGGCCCAAGATACCATACTCCGTCTCGTCCGAGCCCTTCCCACAGAGGCCTCGGATGGGCACTAGCTTTCCGTCTCGTCCGAGCCCTCCCCGCAGAGGCCTCGGACGGGCGCTAACTTCCCGTCTCGTCCAAGCTCTCCCCGCAGAGGCCTCGGACGAGCGCTAACTTTCCGTCTCGTCTGAGCTCTCCCCGCCGAGGCCTCAGATAGGCGTTAACTTTCCACCTCGTCCGAGCCCTCCCCTCTGAGGCCTCAGACAAGTGCTAGCTTTCCGTCCCGTCTGAGCCCCCACACCGGGGCCTCAGGCAGGGCACGCCGCCTTCCCTGGTCAAACCTAGGCCTCCAGACTTGACACATACCTGCCCTCCATCCCTCTGCAGTTCTCACTAGAACAAGGCCATCCCCAGGCAGGGCGTGGGGGCAGTCACGTCACCTCTTGTGCCCACGTTCAGGATCTCGTCATCCACCACTGTGGTGGCCATGGCTACCACTGTGGGCGCTGCTCGGCCTAACTTATGTACCAAGACCAACCCCAGGATGCCAACTGTCACGCCAGGGACCATCACCCAACATCACACCCTAAACAGAGGCCGAGGCGCACGGAGCCACAGTTAGGCAACAGTCTTTTCGGGTTTTCCGAGCCCAAAATGGGCAGCAACTATCTCAACAACCGCCCTCTTCTGTGCCACCCACTCCGTGTACGACAACAAGAGCGGAGGCCCTTGGGACCTCGGATCCAAGAAGAGTAAAGGCTACAGGAAACTACAGGGCTCGAACACGCCTCCCATGACCTCCTCGCCCACCCTCATAGGGCAGCTATCCCCTCTGTCGCCAGGACCGAGGAAAAGAGTCCACGCCACTGCTCCCACGACCAACAGCGCCAGGCCATGCTTTACAACACCAAGGCCTCAGTACGAGGCAAGGAGACACCTGCTATCGTATCAAAGGCACAGTTACTCCCTGTAAAACTGATCCTCCCCTTATGGCTATAAAAGGGAAAGACCAGAGCCCTTCTAGGGCAAGCCAAGCAAGAACACTTCCACCCGCTCGATTTTGGCACCTGCCTCAATCAACCACGAGACTTGGGACTAGCTCCCTCCCTCAACTTGCTTGTACACCCCTACCTACAAGCACTTCGGTGAGGGATAATACAAGACTACCTCTCCTCACTGGACGTAGGGCCTTCTCTTGCCCAAACCAGTATAAATTCCTAGTGTTCTTCTTGCACACCTTCCGAAGTTGGGGACACACAATATAAATTTACTCGTTAGTGTTAGGACCGCCAGTTCTAACACTGACACAACCGTTGTCACCTCTATTGCCACTATCTTTACATTTATGGAGAATGTCTACTAGGGACTTCTCAAGGGTTGGATTCTAGCATGCTCTTTGCTTTACTAAAAAACAATCAAGAAATAGAAAACAACTTATTACATGCTTATTCACTTATTACAAGACAATCTAATTACAAGCTTATTAGAACATATTCAAAGACTAATTTTAAAACTAAAAATCTCTCTGCTTAATTACAATCCAAACTTACACCCTATTTCAAATACTAATTTAAATGTTGCAGGTACTAATCCCACATCTTGGTTACTCATTTGACCACCACTTGGTACAACCAAAACTACTTAGAGGGATATTGTTTGGCTAATGATATAACCATTTCTCATCTCCATCGGATTAGATTATGGAAGATGGCAGTAGTTATATGTATCTTTACTTGATTTTCTAATGTGTGGGAGAATGGGGAAGCGATTCTTAAGAACCCCAAAGCCCTTTCCACATGGTTCCTTAGGAGTGCATGACAGTGGTTGAAGGGCTCCTTTGGGTTTTGTGGTCTTTGATGTATTCTTTCAAATGGTATCGAACTCCTCGATATGGAGCAAGGAAAGATGGGGTATTTGCATATCCTCCATTAAGCAAATAAAATTTGCTTTGAGGTACTTGAAAGCCCTTTCTCATATCCGATCGTAGAACCCTAGAATTCATAGTCGACCACTCCCATCACTAAAAATGAAAGTGAAGTTGATATCGAAATCACATGCTACTATCACGTTAATGCTTAGTATGCCCTTCCTATTTTTAAAAGGAAAAGCTTTCTCGAGCTTATAGAAATTGACACCTAGATAATTTTTTAAAAATGGATAGAATCTAGAATTATATTAGATTTTTTATGCACTTGATTAGGATCGAGAGCTTGAAGAGAATGTGGGAATGACACTTAATAAGTGGTTGATGTGAGGATGGAAGGTATCGTTGCTATGCCCAAAGAACACTTAGAGATCTCATATGAGGTGTTGTGACTTAACATGTATAGGAAGAAACCTAATTTGTCAACCGTGATCCTAGTATCAATAACATGCTTTTTTCTTTCTAATATGCATTGCCAATTCTCTAAAGATGTGGGTTCCATCCTAAATGTAACTTGACATGTCCCTTGATGACAGACCTTGATCTTACATTTTTCTTTTTTTGACGTATGATGCTTCTTATCCCCTCTACTAGAACTCATAAGATATAATGTAGGGAGAATAAACAAAGATGATTTTATTGTCTTCTTCCTCCCTCCACTTTCTAATACTATACTTATTGTAGAACTACATCATATAAAGAGGAGAGTATAGAAGCTTAATAGAAATAATGAAAGGCGGAGATTGAACATATCTAACTATACTAGATAATATATAGGGAACATTTGTTACCGGACACTAAAAGTGAGCAATTTGTTTGTGTACACTCCGGTTCTTGTCAAATTTGCTTATGGACACCATGCCTAATGAAATAATTTTACAAAATAGATGTAAAATCATATAAGTGCCTAAAAATTGTACATAAAATCTTTTACACTCCAACATGAAATGATCATTTTACCCCTCTACATAAATAGACAAAGTTAACCATGGTTAATTCGTTCATATATTTGTAGGACACTAAGAATCTTGGAAAAATCATAGAATTTGTACATCATGAATTCTTGACAATGCTAAAATAATGTAATGTAACTAGTTGAGGAACCATGCTGTAATAAAGATTATTAACCATGCTATCATAAAGATTATTAATCATATTAGACTTGCTCATTTTATTTTAAAACCTACTACTATAATCAAGATGTATCAATTCAAAAATAATGTAACACAACTAGTTGAGGAACCAATCTGAATCTAACACCGCTTAGGGAAAAACTTTTATAGCTAGAAAACAGCGTATGGTGCCAAATGTTGACAGTTCTTAATGTGACTACCAAAGATAGAGAAAAATTCTAGTCCTTGGTAATGGTGTTAGAAATACTTGTTGGTACTTCTAACCCACGAATAGAATAGGAATTCCGCAAGCGCACAGAACTATCATGTAGCACTTCCTTGGTGAGTACCAAGTGTCGATTTATATTTTCCCAAAGGAGGCTAGGTAGTGTGGTTACCTAATGTAACTAGGCAGGCTTAGCAAATATATGCAAATATATGCAGTTGATGATAACTGGTAAAGGCTAACTAATCTAAGATAGATAACTAAACTATTCCTAAAGATAACTTGGACACTCGTGAAGCGTAGCTAGAAGTGTAGAGTAGCTAAGCGTAATAGTAGCCGGTATAATCTTATAGTAAGATGAGCTAACTAGCACTAGTGAGATGATCCTTAATGTTGTGAGCATACACCTTGTCGGATTCAACCTAGATACTTTGCATGATGGGGCCCTACGAACACTAGATCGAACATGGTGGAATATAAAGGATGGACAGGGTTATCACCACCTACCACAACCATCCGGGGGTCTAGGCGCACCTACAGGTAAGCAATTGCCTAAGCACCATGGTTAATCTAGTGACTATCTCAGCCTGAGCTCCGGTGAAATGGGGCCGAGACACCTTATTCAGACGGTAGGACGAACACTAAAGAGGATCACACTATTACTAAGATAACTACAATTACTATGCTGAGCTCAAGATCCAATGATAAGTATAATAAGAACAAGACTTAAGCAAAGCACAACAATCACTCAATCAAGTACTGAACAACTAAAGTACTAATAAAGTAATACTGAAGATTATAGGGGAAAGAAAAGCTAGACTAGACCAGAAGACTCTCTTGGACTCCTAGACTAGATATTATGCTACTTTGAGTGTCTTCTTCTCCACTGCACCGAGCAAGGCCTTTTATGGCCTCTTTGAGGTGGGGGGTACTTGTAGGTGCAAGAGGCGGTGAAGAGGCGGTTTGGGGGGTCGGCCGACCTAGGTGGGGGTCGGTCGACCCTCCATTCCACCGCTTTTCCATCCAACAGCAATGGATGGCCTCTTGATGATGGTGGAGTGGCAGGTAAGTCGGTTGCTGCCTGTCCACAGGCGGTTTGATGGCGGTTGGGGCCTCCTGGCTGTATGAAGGTGGGCCTGCCAATCCAGTGGGCCTCATCATCCATCCTTGGATCAAACTGACACCTAGCAATGGTGGGCAACGCTCCTAAACGTGCCACCTGTCCTTGGATGAGGATTGGTGACATGGAGGCCAAAGTTAGCCTTCGGCCGGCCATGAGTAGGGTCGGCCGATGGCCCCAAGTGGCCATTCTGGCTCCACTTGCTTGGCGGAAGAGGAGCAATCTCTCTATGTTATTTCTTGTTTGTATTTATGTTTTCCGAGTACTTTTTGATTAATACTGACTTGTCTTCTGTTCTTTTTAAAGCCTTTTGGCAGGGATTTCAATTGGTGACATGGAGAGATTGCTCCTACACTTCACTTTCTATTTTCATTCATTTCTTCACATTGTTGACGGGTAGAATTGGTACTTAGTGACTGTCAACACCAAACCAAAACATGCAGTTAAATAAATAGCACGAGCATCTCTAAGAGTTTACCAAAATTCACTTGGCAAATCTTGTGATTTGACAACTCTGTAAAATGTATGACAAGTGAAAAAGAGTCCTTCTCCAATAGTTTGGCATAATTCACTTGCTAAACCCAGATCAAACTTACATCAGGAACCTTGAGACACAAACAAAATTATGTTTATGTCCTTCCACCTCTTGAAAATTTACATCAGGAACCCTAAGGATGAAACAAAATTATCTTTATGCCCTTCCACCTCTTCTAATACGGACGGATGCACGCACGGAGTCGAGCATATATATATGCGCGCGTGGAGGCTCTTTTTCCCAACTTGGAATAAATAGCAACCTAAGAGCATCTCTAAGAATTTGCCAAAATTTACTTGGCAAATCTTGTGATTTGGCAACTCTCTAAAATATATAGCAAGTGAAAAAAGAATCCCTCTCCAATAGTTTGGTATAATTCACTTGCCAAACACAGATCAAACTTACATCAGAAACCCCGAGACAGAAACAAATTATGTTTATATCCTTCCACCTCTTAAAAACTTAAATTAGAAACCCTGAAGCAGAAACAAAATTGTTTTTTCACCCTTCCACCTCTTCTAAAAGCTCGATAGCAAGTCGCATCCGCAAGCGCATATATCCGCATGCGGGAGGAAAGTATAGCAACTTGGGATAAATGAGGAGTTGATTTGAGGAGTTGTTGGAGATGGTTTTTTGTGATTTTGCTAAGAAAATAAGGATAGCAAATTGAAATACCAAGTTGTTGGAGATGCTCTAATATGGAGAACTGTAATATGGAGAACTATTGGAGAAGGTTTTTTCTATTTTTGCCAAAAAAATAAAGATAGCAACCCGACATGGAGAACTGTTGGAGCTGCTTTAACTAGTTAAGGAACCAATCTGTCCTCAAGGAACAAATCAAATCAACCAGTGCCAATTAATAAATTAATCGTTAACAAAGCAGGCAAACAATGTGAACTCATTATTTGCAACTAGTACAAAATTTAACCACCTGGCCAACAAGTACAATAGAAACAAGACAGATCAATAGTGACTCACAGAATGACAGAAACATTCTCTGTAATTTGTATTTAGCACACATACATCATCCATAATTTTATTTCACACATAATGCAGAGTTCCTAGGACCTGGTTGCATAGGTATTTATTGAGACTTTTACCTATGTGCCATTAAAAAAGATGATAATTATGTATAAGCCATTAGAAAATTAGATCTCTCATCTATGTCCATGCTCTAAACTCTTTCTCTTCACTCCACTTCCATCAGATTTAACTCTAACGGTGTTAAACTGTAGGTGTGAAAAGTCAAAATACCCTCAAATATAAATATGCTATTAAATTCTTTTTGAGCGTTTTAATGACATTGAATGAAAAAATTCAAAATTAGAGAGTCGTATATCTTACTGAGATCTGTAATTTTCATATAAAAATTATTTTCATTTGATTTTGGACATTGTACTTTCTAATTTTGAGTTTTTTTTCTCTGAAGTCATTAAGATGCTAAAAAAAGTTTAATAGCATATTTATACCTATATTATAGATTTCATTGAGATCTATGATTCTCTAGTTTTGAATTTTTTTTTTTTATTCAAAGTTGTTAAGACTTTCAAAAAAAATTAATAGCATATTTATACCTGAGGGTATTTTTGACTTTTTACACCTATAATTTAACACCGTTAGAGTCAAACTTGACAGTAGTG
Source organism: Chrysopogon serrulatus (assembly GCA_015844335.1). Lineage (NCBI taxonomy): Eukaryota > Viridiplantae > Streptophyta > Magnoliopsida > Poales > Poaceae > Chrysopogon > Chrysopogon serrulatus. The sequence goes on along the minus strand of JADLZL010004990.1, from coordinate 40,068 downwards.
GCGTGGAGGACAAAAAAGAGTTAAATTATAGGTGATCACTAATATAGTAAAAATTAAACTAGCCGGTGAAACTGAAACCTCGCAAGGAATTAACAAAATAGCTTGTCTATGAGCTTATGTGACAGCCGCAAGGGTCACTTGCTCATCTATGAGCTTGTGCCGGAAGGCAGCCTTGAAGAGACCCTTACAATTACACCAGCTTGCTATTTTGGTCAGAGAGGTACAGTCACTCACTCAAACAAACAAAAATAAATAAATCACAGTTCGCTACATCTTTCAAGTTAAAGTAGTACTCCCTACCAGTACTACCTTACCTAGAAGATTTCATTGCTCCTGTTAACTTGGACTTATAAGTCGGCTGATAAGCCAAAACACGGTTAAAACAGCTGATTTTCTATAAGGAAAAAATACTACTGGCTGATAAGCTGAAACAACCTTTTAGCTTAAACGAACAAGCTCGTACGTACTTGTTTTGGTGACGAACAACAGATACACGGTACTACCGGATCAAGATCTAAGGACCAAGTTTGGTCTGATATCCGTTAGAACACGGCTGCATCTGCACGGCACTTAGTCCGATATTCGGTACCCGTCCAGATGTAGATCACACTAGAGGAGGGAGAAGGATGAAGGGAAGAGCGAGGGGTTCACTGGTGAGAAAGATGAGGAAGGGGAAGTACATAGGGTCGCCGTGGACTCACGTTGTCCAGTCGTCGCCTTTGGAGCTTGGTACTGGTCGAACACACTTTTCATTTTAGGGCTAGTTTTGGATCAGGCCGAAACAAACACGCTTTCCGTTTCAGATCTGAATTCAAACTGGGCTATCGCGATCCATCTGGAATGAGACCGAAACAAACCAATTCGATGAAAATGAACGAGACCTATGTGGTTTATAGCAAAAGACAACCGGTGTCCTGTAGTAAAATTTGCCTATTTTATATTCTCTTGTTGGGATAATATAAAATAGGCCTCATTTGCCTTCCTTTTTGGTTTTCAAATCAAAACACTATGTAGACTTTTGATTGGTCAGCCACATATACTTCAATCAGACTTGAAAGAAGTAAGTTTATCCGATCCAAGGCCAGGCTCGCTAGGTACAAATCAATTATCTAAATAATAGCATTATTAGTATATGATTAGAGTATAATAATTGATAGTAATGTAATTCAAAATATAATAAGTAAAAAAAACTTGCATAAAATAATAACACGATTACGTTTATCTACATAATTTTATCCTGTATAATATATTCTCTTGTGAGCAAACGAACACTATCTTAATTTGCGGCGTGCTAACTAGGTGCAAGCAACTAAACATACCAATGTTTGCATACACTAGAAAAATATAATGTTTATATTACTAAATAAGAATCATACATTCCTCCATGAAAAATATTTTTATACTGTATCTATTTATAGTATCATAAATGTTAGAAAATGTTTCAGGAGAATTTGTCAAATTTAGGACAATTTACTTAAGAACAAAACTAAAGCATTAAAGTTGTTTGGACGTAGGGAGCAGTAGTGTAAGCTACACAGCCCATTAGCCCATCCCAAACAAGCTCTGCTTGCCTTCATAACGGCCCATAACCACCCCCGTAACAGCCCAGCTTTCAGGTCGGGGACCATCCCACCTTCTCACTCGCCAGCGTGCGCAACTGCGCGGACATGGCTGTGCGTTGAGAGCAAGGCCGTTCGTTCCGCCGTTGGTACCACGGAAGGCGAAGCCCGAACGACGCCGCCCGCCTCCTTGTCAATAACTTACAGGCGGAGGTGGCTGCCGCTGCGATGGAGTTGCTCTCCGCCTCGATGGAGTCCCCCGTACCGGCGGCTTCTCCGTCGCCTCGCCGGGCCCAAGTGGCCAAGTGTCTTACAAGGTGTGTAGATACTAGATACGCCTCACACTTCAGATGCGGCGAGGAGGAGCTTTCTAGCCTCAGCAGAGTTAAATCCATTTCGATTGATGGATTTTGGATGATGTGTGACTGTGAGGACAGGATAAAAATTTATCTGCTGAGATGAAAGCTAATGCCGCGAACTCTTTTGCACCTCTCGCACAGGTCAATGGATCTGAGCCCTTCTCCCTGCTCGGCTGCTCCTTTGGCTGCATTCAAAAGTGAAGAAATGGAGACGAAATTTCTTGATTCCTCTGCCTTTTGGTGCTTATGGTTGACAATGACATGCCTATAGATGTTCAAACGTGGCCATCGAAGTTGCAGTTAATTGGTTGTTCATTTTTTTTAACTATCGATGTAGCCTTGTAGGTAGTTTCCATTAAATTTAGATATTGCCTGATTCAAATTATGTTGTACAGATGGAGCAAAAGAATTTTGTTTCTAATAATCAGCTCATTTCTGATATTGACATGGATGGCCGATCTACATAGCACGTTATGTTGTACAGATGGAACCAAACAATTTTGTTTCTAATGATCAACTCAGTTCTGATATTGACTTGGATGACCAGTCTTAAGAGTACAGTCAATCGCAATACACTTTCTTATTCAATCTTTTGGAAGTGCTCATGTTGCTTGTTGCTACTTTCAGTTTCCTCTACCGAAGAAGACAAATACACATGCCGGTCAAAAGCAATTCGTGTTTGTTCACTTCTCTTGGACAATTCTCATGTTGTTTCTGCCGGTGTTATGCGGTGAACTAATACTCTTCTTGCAAGAAATCTGTCTCCTCACTGTAAAGGACATGCGTGTTGCTTCTGAAGTACTGATGATACTAATGCTACATTGCATCTCCTGAGACCTTACCTCCTGAACTTCCATTTCAAGGTATGCACACTTCTCTTGACATGCTACATATTAGTTGTTATTTCTACAACATAAAAGGATTACTTGATCTAGCTGTTGCAGTTCAACTTTTCATTTGTGCTAATATAAGTAACATGGTGACCGAAATTTCACAATTCTTTGTTATTTATTTTATTGAATTGAAGATCTTATTTTCTCAATTCAAATGGTAGTAGAGTGGAATTTTTTTCTGTTCAGAGGTTTGATCATTGTCTTCGGATAGTTAGCTTTTGTAATCTTGTTAATACACAGGATCCAGTCTGGGCGAACAAGTATGGCCAGAGCAGATGTAATGCAAAGAGAGGGGTCATGACCTAAGCTGAAGTTCTTGTGTCTCTTTCAATAATACCTTTTGCCATTCAGATTATATTTGGCTGGTGGAGACGCTGTTGCCAAAGTTCATTCATCAAATACTTGCTCTGGCCTCCTTACTCTACGGTACCCTCTGTGGTGCTCTCTACTATACCCTCTGTGGTGCTCTTCACTCTCAAAGTTCATTCATCAAATACTTGCTCTGGCCTCCTTACTCTACGGTACCCTCTGTTGTGCTCTCTACTATACCCTCTGTGGTGCTCTACACTCTTGGTCTTATGCAGTTGTCTTCAGTTAATAGTGAGTTGTTTCATATCTGGGTCTGTTGCATTGCTCGTGGCTCTTGGTGGTACAAATAGTATGACAGCCTATGTCATAGAAGACAACAAGCAGTACTGGAGGCATTTTGTTCAGCAACTTTTGTATGTGATTAACTTCTTTGCTTTGCTTAAGGTTCACTTAAAGAAATTCCTGGATTTAGTTTATAGTTTCTTATTAGTATTTACACTATCTCTGAATGCTGGAAGGATTTATGCGAGTAAGACAGCTAGTAGTTTCTCAGACGACCGAAGCCTATATCTTGTAGAGTATATGAAGCCTGAGCACAAAAGGACTACAAGGTAGAAGGTACAACCCTGTCACTCTAGAATGCTACAACTACCTTGTATCTTGGAGAAGTGTACCAAGTGACAGACTAAGAAGGTTTCCATTGGTAGGTGATAAGATAACTGTCAGCGACATCTGGCTTGATCATGGGATCAATGTACAATTGAAGGAGGTGTCCCTTTCCTTCGCCTTATTTCAGCTGTTAAGGAGGCGTTTGTTTGGGGTTTCTTGTCCTGAATCCAAGCTTCAGAAAACTCATGACCTTATTTTTCATGGACAGTTGTTGAATGTAGAAGAGAATTACAGAACTACATTTCGGGTGACTGAGGCAGAATTGGTTTTTGCACATGATCACATGTTTACCAGCTCTGCTTCCTCCAACACTAGACTGGGTAAACCTATCATAATCCTAAGTATCATTAAATCAGTCATTTATTATTATGCAATACTATGGTCAATTTTAAAGCACAAAAATGTTAGTAAAGTATTCATGGGGCTACTTCTGGCACTAGAGCTACTACAGCTGTATGTTTATTTGTCATCCGATTGGGCTAAGCTACGATCTATTTGTCGGCTTGAGTCTTCGTTATGCAGCACTTGCGACATTGGTTTGCCTGTTCTGGTATAGGCTTCCGTAGTTATTTGGACGGTGGCAAAATAAGATTGATCAACTCTCATTACTCAAGGATTTACTTCTGGCACTAGAGCTACTACAGCTGTATGTTTATTTGTCATCCGATTGGGCTAAGCTACAATCTATTTGTCGGCTTGAGTCTTCTTTAAGCAGCACTTGCGACATTGGTTTGCCTGTTCTGGTATAGGCTTCCATAGTTATTTGGACGGTGGCAAAATAAGATTGATCAACTCTCATTACTCAAGGATTTACACATGATGTGATAGGAACTCTGTCTTGGGTGTATCTCTGCAAAGATTCTTCAGTGTCAGGCAAAACATCCTTCTCGAATCTCGAGAGGTATCAGTAACCCAAGTATTAAAGGGCCAGACCACATTAGGTTGTTCGACAATGTGAAGATAGCAGTTTTTCAAACTCTGAAACGCAATGCTGGTCAACTGTCTAATGAAGCATCATCTTTGAGACGCAATGGTGAAGATAGGCTTATATGGGCATGCAGACAGGAAAACCATGCCAACTCCATGTTAATTTGGCACATTGCAACAGAGTACTGTGAGATCTTACATGTGCATCAAGCAATCACAGCGGAACAGAGAAGCATAAGTTATAATGACCTTTACATTGCTAGATCACTATCAAGATACTGTGCATACTTGCTGGCATTTGTTCCAGAACTGCTTCCTGACCATCACTTGGACACTACAGAGTGCTTTCATGGAGTAAGGAACGATGCCTTGGAGTTCCTACGGGTAGAGGTGTCACTTGAAAGCAAGTATAGAAAGATGAAAAATTTCAACCAGCTATTACCACGACATAAGGGAACTTTTGTGAAGGGGATACTGCTTGGGAAGCAGCTGGAAAACATAGGTCCTGCCAGGCGCTGGAAGATGATACTGTACATTGCTCCATCAGACAATGCAAGAGATCATATATAGCATCTGGCAAATGGTGGAGTTCCTTACTCATTTGTGGGCCTTGCTTTCGAATGCTGGGATTTTAGCGAGGGAGGAACAGAGTTTGGATGAACAAAATACTGTTGTCCAGCCTTGAGGATGAATAATCCATGAGCAACAAACAGCAGGACGTATGCAAAATAAATTATGTGAAATGTAAGACTAGCTTGCTTATTGCCATTTTGTACTTTATTAAAAGTTGTACCTATACTAGATTACTAGGTCTGTTCCTGTGCATTGTCAGGATAAACCTTAAATTCGATCGTTTGTGCCATTCCAGTAAATTCATCCTAGAACTCCTTGAACTTCAAAAACATCTTGCTATTAATTCCATAGAATTTTGTCAACATAGAAATAATGATCACTGGATCTGTTCTCTAAAAATATTTTGTGGTTCAGGCATTACGAAAAAAATTCATCATAAAAGTAATCTACTAAATCTGTACCTTAATAATCCACACCTATCACTATAAAAGATAATTTAAAGTTATCCACCTCTGTCATCATCGCCGTGAAAGAAAATATAAAGTAACATCTTTAATTTGTATCTAAATTATTCATTTCTGCAGTTATGATGAAATTCCTCAAAACTATCAAACTTATTAATATAATCTATCATGAAAACAAATCAAATAATAAAAAGACACTATATATCTCTATAAACTACCCATTTCTAGTACATTAAATTCAAAATAAACAGAAAACTTATATGCCCTAATGTATGTAATTTATATAATTTATTGATCACAAAATGTATTCCCTTTAAAATATTACATATAAACGACACTGAAAAATTATTTTAGGTTGTATTGAATCTTTATGAAAATAAGTTTTGAAAGTTGTCGGTTTTGTCTGCATGGTGGATAGAAGATAGGTGTTGATTGGATGCTACACCTTTAGTGCTGAGATTGTCATGAACTCGTCTAAATTATAATGAGAATGGATTCATCTATGTTTTATCTAGAACGTCACTTTAAGGATGGACAATTAATCGTGGCATGATACATGGTCAACTATTCTAAGCCCAGGAACACATTATGCCATCCAGCACTGTAACTATTGGGGGACTCTTAGCTCTCATCCTACAATAATTTTAGGCTCCATTTGGGTGTAGATATTGAAGATGCTAGGATTGAATTGGATACCAATACCAAATCAACCTTATATTGGAAATAGTTTGCAATAACAAATCTGTTGTTTGGCTGTACATAGAATTCGTCCACCTCTTCTCCTCCTCTCCATTGCACCCATGACCTAGCCCCCCCTATCACCAGCCCTAGCCGCACCTACCGGAGCCAGTGTTCAACAATACGGTATTAGGCGCTCGCCTCGGCACGCTCACATGCTAGGTGGAGGGGCACCACCTTGTCGAACGATGAGCCTATAGATCCAAGGTCACACTACCTGAGGGGGGTGAGGAGACCGCGTTATTGGATCCACCGCACCGTTGGCAATATTGTTCGATTACACCGTTGGCAATATTGTTCTCCTTCCTCCATCTTCGAGCTAGCAATATTGATGCATATCCATTGAGGGCTTGTTCGATTACACCCCAAACCAAGGGGTTTGGAGGGGATTGAGAGTGATTTGGGGGGTCATAGTCTGGAAAAGCTTGCCCTCGATTACCTAGATGACGATGAGAATGAAGAGGATGAAGATTTAGATGTTCAAGCCATCAACAATCCAACTGCTGAAATGGAAATCCTGGACAACCCCCCTAATGCCTTCAAGACCCCAAAAAAGAAGACTATCAAGGTGAGGGAAAGACTTGATGACAGCTTTCTGAGGAGGAGCAAGAGGGTGGCCAAAAAGCTCGATGGATACAAGTCTGAAGCCAGTGCCAAGAAAGTGAGATGCTCTAAGAAGAAAGTTGTTGTTGTTGATGCTGAAGATGTGCTTGAACCAGTCCCTCTGGCCATGGTTCCAAGCCCAGTTGCTGCACCCTACCTGACAAAGGAAATACTGGAAGGCATTGGCTCTAGCTTCCTCCAGATTCAGCCTGAGGCTATCTCTGTTGCGATCCTTGACCAGGACATGCTGGATGATTAGAGTTCCTCATATGCTATTGGTCCCTGCATTGGTCTTATTGACCGTGCCTTTGTTTTGGTTTAAGATTTCTAGTTCTCTTGCCCAGCCTGCGAGCTGGTTTAATAATGTGTCATCATGCTATAATCACCTGGACTATGAGCTTTATGGTGGCTCCATCTTTTGCCTTTTATCATAACATCTTTGCTTATCTGGTTTGCTTGACTCCTATTGTTTTGTTCTCTTTGCAGTTTCTAGGATTAACAGTTGTTTGTTTTAATCCCCCTGCCCCCTCTTTTATTATCCGTCTGATATGGAACACAACAAAATCAAGAAAATCCTAGTCTGGAATGTAAGGGGTATTAATTCCCAAGAAAAATGGGATGCCATTCATGACAAAATCAATGAAAGCGCCTATCAGATTGTTTGTTTACAGGAAACTAAGAGGGAGAATTTTGACATGTTTTACATCAGAAAATTCTGCCCTAGGAACTTTGATAAGTTTGTGTTTTCTCCTTCAGTTGGTGCCTCAGGGGGTCTTCTTACTGCTTGGAACAACTCTTTCTTTCATGGTACTCCTGTGAAAGTCAACTCATATGCTATTACCATCAGGTTTTGTTGCAGGATGGATAACAAATGCTTTCACTTCACAAATATATATGGCCCTTCAAGTCCCTCAGAAAAATTTGGCTTCATCACTTGGCTTATGAATTTTGACACCCTCGCCTTCGATGATTGGGCTCTGGGAGGTGATTTTAACCTTATCAGACAACCTGAAAACAGAAATAGAGGTGCTAGGGACACCAATGAAATGAATATGTTCAATGAAGCCATATCAGATCTTGATCTGGTAGACATACCTTTCTGTATTAGGAATTTTACTTGGAGCAATATGCAAGATGACCCTCTCTTAGTCAAACTAGACTAGGTGTTCACCACATCTAGTTGGGCCCTGTCCTATCTTACCACCTCAGCTCAGCCCCTTTGTAAACCAATCTCTGATCACATTCTCTTTGCCATCAACACTGGTACCAACATTCCTAAATCAAATCTTTTCATATTTGAAAATTTCTAGGTTGATCATCCTGGTTTCCTCAACACTATTGCTTTACATTAGAACAATGCTCCTTTCTTGCTAATGCTGCCCAAAATGTGTCAGCCAGATTGAAGTAAGTTAGAGCTGGATTAAAAGCTTGGAGTAAGAACCTCTCAAAGCTTGGAAAGCTCATTCACAATTGCAACTGGGTTATTCTTCTTCTAGATGGGCTGGAAGACCAGAGGCCTTTATCCAACACATGGAAGCAACCTTCAGAAAATTGGTCAAAAGTCATCTCTCCAATTTGTCAAAATCAAAGAGGATATACTGGAAATAGAGAAACACAATGAGATGGGTTAAGCTGGGCAATGAGGACACCCACTTCTTTCACACTATGGCTAGTATATATCTCCCATGGAAGGAACCATATTGTGTCTTTGCTTGACTCTGATGGGACCCTTATAACTGATCATGATAAGATGGCCAATTTGATATGGACCTCTTTCAAAAAGAGGCTTGGAATCACTGAATTCTAGAGAATGACATACAATCTCGAAACCCTGCTATCACAAGAAGACCTTACCAGCTTGGATGAGAACTTCAGCAAAAATGAGATTGATGTGATCATCAAACATCTCCCTAGTAGTCATGCTCCTGGTCCAGATGGCCTCAATGATCTCTGTGTTAAGAAATGCTAGAACATTATTCAGGAAGATTTCTACAGGCTATTAAAAGATTTTTGTTCTGATAATGTTGACCTTAAAAGCATTAATTCTTCCATAATTGCTCTTATACCTAAGAAAGATAATCCTGAGAAAGTTGATGATTACCGACCTATTTCTTTGCTCAATTATTCCTTGAAATGCATCACCAAAATTCTTTCTACCAGATTACAGTCGGTCATCTTGAAACTGATCCACCGAAATCAATATGGATTCATCAAAGGTAGAACTATCCAGGACTACTTAGCTTAGGCCTTCCAATTCCTACACTTGTGTCATAAGTCCAAAAAAGAAGTTGTAATTCAGAAACTTGACTTTGAGAAGACTTTTGATAAAGTTGAACATCAGGTTATTATTGACATCATGAAAAACAAGGGGTTTTCAAACATATGGGTAGGTTGGATCAACAACTTCCTATCATCAGGTACTTCTTCAGTTCTTCTAAATGGCATTGCTGGCAAAAACTTCCCCTGTAGGAGAGGGGTCAGACAAGGAGATCCCCTCTCTCCTCTTCTTTTTGTCTTGGTAGCAGATCTCCAAACCATCATCAACAGAGCATGGCAGATTGGAATTCTTAAACATCCTCTAAGTGATGACTTTGGTGGTGAGTTTCCCATCCTCCAATATGCAGATGACACCTTTCTTATCCTCCCTGGTGATGCCTTAACCCTCTTCAATCTTAAAGGACTCCTTAGATCCTTCTTAGATTCAACTGGTCTTCATGTAAACTTCATTAAGTCCTTCCTAATTCCCATTAATATAGATGAGGAGAAAGCAACCCATCTAGCCATGATCTTTGGTTGTCAAGTTGGAAGTATGCCTTTTACTTATCTAGGATTACCCTTGGGTACAACCAAACCTACTTTCTAGGAATTTACACCACTACTGAACAAAATTGAAAAAAGACTATGTCGGATTTGCAAGTTTTTATCTTATGGTGGCAGATTGGTGCTGGTCAATTCAGTCCTTATAGCTCTCCCAACTTTCTACATATGCTATATCAAGCTCCCCCCACAGGTCATAAAATAGATCGACATTTACAAAAAGCATTGCCTCTAGAGTAATGGTGACATTCATCAAAAAAGAAAGTGTCTAGCTACCTGGGAAATTGCTTGCAAACCTAAAACTCAAGGAGGTCTAGGGATCATTGGGATCCAGAAGCAAAATGATGCCCTGCTCATGAAATTCTTAGATAGATTATATAACAAAGTAGACATTCCTTGGGTCACCCTCACTTGGATACTCTAATTCACAGACAGCCCCTCATTCTAGATGTCTAGTGGGTTCTTTCTAGTGGAAAGACATCTTAAAGCTTTTTGAGTGCTTTCAAACTCTTGCTTCTTGCTACCCCAACAAAGGTAACACGGCTTCTTTTTGGATGGACAATTGGCACGGTGACATTCTCAAGGATTCCTACCCTCAGCTCTTCTCGTTCACCAAAAAACCAAAGTGCAGTATTAGCTTCTTCATCAGTGAGGAGACACATAGATTATTCAGTTTGCCGCTCTCAGTTCTGGCTAAAATCAACTAGAGAATGTTCAGGCCTTACTTTCGTCAAGGATTTGGGATGATAATATCATGGATAAATGGAGTTATGTCTGGGGATCCCATAACTATAGCAGTAAGAAAGGCGATCAAATCCTTATTGGTAATGCCAATGCTTCACCTCTTTTCAAATGGATGTGGGGATCCAGCAACTTGGGAAAACACAAATTTTTCTTCTGGTTAGTTCTGATTGATAGAGTTAATACTAGAGACATGCTTAAAAGGAAGAACATGGTACTTGAAGATTACAGCTGTGCTCTGTGCAATACAGGGGAGGAGGAGACGATTTTTCACTTGCTCTTTCAGTAAACAATGCTGGGATTCTACCCAAATTAGCTGGAACTCTAATCTCCCCACCTTGGATATGATTATAGATGCCTGAAGATCTTTTAGAAACTCCATTTTCAGGGAAATCCTTGTAACCTCTTGTTGGATTATCTGGACAATGAGAAATAGAGTCGTCTTCGACAGCGGTCAGATTAATCTTAATACATGGAAGATGGACTTCAAAGAAGAGCTTGGTTTGGTTTGCACCAAGGCCAAGACTAGTAGGAGCAATATCATTAGTTTATGGAGAGACAACTATAATGTGTAATTTCCTTTTTTCTTTGGGTATTATTGCCTTGTAATTTTCCCTTGCACATATCTAATTCTTTCATTTAATTAAAAATAAAAAAATAGGTGGGGAAATTCCCTATTGATCCGCTCAAAAAAAATCCCCTCCGCCCCCTTGGAATGGGGAATAAATGAATAAGTCATGCAGGGGAGTGGAAGGGAGAAGAACAGCACAAGGGGAAGGCCTTAGGGTCGTTGGTGGTGTGGAGAGCATGTGCGGCAGCACTGCAGCTGGTGGTGGTGTGTGGAGTGCATGGGGTAGCTTAGCCCTGTACATAGTTTGGTTAATAACCGGACCAGCCCAAAAACCAGCCCATCATAAACCGTTTTAGAGCCCACGACGGGTTGGCTTGGTCACAGTCAAAACCGTGATACCCGTCTTCTTCATGAGAAACAGCCGCCGTTGGCCGCCGGGACATGGCCGCGTGCGATGGCGCTCATCCTGATGGTGCATGCGAACTTCAATTCATCCTCATGGTGGTGTGGAGTGGACGCGGCGGTGATTGCGTTGCAGAAAGACGTCAAGCAGCCGGCCGCCATCTTCCGCCACAACGTGCGTCCTGGCTGGAGAAGTCCGTCGTCGCCGCAGCCGCCAAGTAACGAGAAAGAAGGCACTCGAGAGAAGGTAGACTGTGACCACAACAGCAAGAGTGAATTCGTCGTCATCCCCATTGTCCTCGATCTTCCAACAGCAGCGCATCCACGCCGTCCTCGATGGCTTCGACATCGCTGCGGGAACAGCGTGGAGCAGCAACGGCGATATGATGGTGACGCCGAGCTCGAGTTGGAGACATGGAGGAGGCATCCACAGCCACCAGTGGCGAGTGGCGACCAAACACCGGCGCACCGCTGGCCGCCATGATGATCTATAGACACCTGCTGAGCTACTGCCACGGCCGCCATGGGAGTACTGCTCGAACTGGAATCCAACCCGTGGAAACCATGAAACCCGCGGCTTCCGAACCGTTGGGCAACATTGTTTACGGCTTGGGCTGGGTTTTATCCAGAGACCGGTAAAACCGGACCATGTACAGGCCGAGGGTAGCTCTTTGACTGGCATGCAACAACTGCCAGCCGCCCTCCACTGGAGAGAGAGAGAGAGAGAGAGATGAGGAGGGACAGGAACCCACGAGAGAGATGTTGGGTACACCATACAAGGAAAGCATAAGATGGATCAATTTTATGATTTGGCCCTTTCTTATCTTAGAACTTCTAGAAACTTCCTAAATGATTTTCTTTGCTAATTTCTTACATCCTGCTCCCTAGAAGTTATATTTTCTCACAATACTATTAGATATATACTTTTATTTGTTATTTCTCTTCTCTAACCACCTATCTGCTACATAGACATGTTAGTGTTCAATTCATAGTTGGTCATTTTTTTTTCTCAAACTACGTAGGGTTGCACTTCATTTTATTGAGTATAAGTAGTGCAAACTGATATAAATGCCTAGGCACGCTTAAGCTCTAGGTGATGGATCACCGCGTAGTGAGAGTCTAGTGCCTTTGTTACCTTGACCAGAGGGGAAGAAGGAGCCTACCATGCTTGGCATGTAGAGAGTTATGTAGGGGTGGTCGGCCACATGCGAGGGGAGGATCACGGCAATGACCAACAAGGGAGGTGTTGGGGCTTGGGGTGTGAGTTAGGGCCGGTGATTAGCGAAGGAGGTGTGAGGTCATGGCACATGTGGAAAGGGAAGCACTATGGTGGTGACGAGCGGCTAATGGGGGAGGCAACTAGCGAGGGTGGCAGCAAGCAAGGGAGGCACTAGTGGTTGGTGGCACGCATGGAGAGATAGGTAGGAATGAAGATGACGAGCAAATTCCACCCAATACATAGTTTCACCCCTCTACATAGGAGAAGTAACTTCTAGTTGTAGTCCAATACCTAGGAACGGGGTTATTGAAGTGCATTTATTCCCCTACTAGGTTTTGCTGGTTGAATGATAAATATAATTAAAGGATTGATGAGTTTGGTGAGCCTTTGAAGAAAAGGTACCTTTGTTAATTATCATATCAGTCATGTCATATATCACACGAAGATAAAACAAGCATATTTGATAAGGCAAAAAGACACTATATTTGCTTGTCTTATAAGCCGAGCTTATCACCTGTTCAAACAGTATTTTTCTCTCACAAAGAATCAGCCGGTTTGTCTTATCAGCCGGCTTATGTAACTAGCCGAACACGGAAAGAAATTAATATGATTTGGTCTCAATAGTGACTTGCTTTGCATATAAGAAGAGAATGATAGTTGATTACTATTGAAAAAGGTTGAAGAATGGATGAAAATGAATAAGTGGAGAAACGACCAAGCATACGTGAAGAATGACAAAAAACGACAGTGTGATGCATGTCAGTTGATGTTTTCATATTGTGGATTATTAAAATTGGATTTCTTCGATTGATCAAGAGGGAAATCATTATTGAAGAATGAAGAATGAGACAGATCTTAATGGCCTTTGAAAACATATAGGGCCGGGCCCGTAGGCGGACGTGCAGTGGCAGAATTTTGTTATTACACACACAAAAAAGGTTGCTCGTTCGAAAGCAACTGATTGAGCATTGGTTAAAAAAAACAGTGTACGCTATAATTATCACGTGCACGTTTCACATTGCGCATCTGCCATCGAACGTTTAAGCATTTCTTAGACCAAACCGCCGTTCTCTGGTCTGGAACGAGCTCAACGCCTGCAGGTACTCGTCCTCCCCAAAATCCGGCCACAGCGTGTCGGTGAAGTAGAGCTCAGAGTAGGCGGACTGCCACATCAAGAAGTTGCTCAGCCTCAGCTCGCCGCTCGTCCTGATGACCAGGTCGGGGCACGAGAGCTCTCCGGTGACGCTCGTCGCGAGCTTGCTCGCAAGCAACGCCTCGTCGATATCCTCCGGCCTGAGTGTCTTGGCCTGCACTTCGCCGGCAAGCGCTCTGCACGCCTGCACGATGTCCCATTGCCCGCTGTAGCAGGTGGCCACAATCAGGTGGAGCTCCGAGTTATTCCTTGTCATCTCCTCGGCTTCCTGAACAGTGTTCTGCAGAGAAGCCGGCCGTCTGGAGGGGTCGCCGATGACGTGAAGCCGAATTCCATTCCTACCGAGAACAGTACGAATCATCGATCACACACACGTGATGCACACTTTGCAGTTTCATATTGTATATCAATATAATGTTTGTGGTGTGTTTAGTGTCACTGGCTTGGTTCGTTCGCTGTGCAATGCACGCTCACCTCGCATATTCGTCAAGGTTGTCGCGGATCGTCTGCTCGATCATCCCCATCAGGTAATCCACCTCCATCTTCAGATTCAGATTCAAATAATGCAAGAAAAGTATGCTATAAGGTATAAGCACAAGATCTGCTCGGGGATCAATCAAGAAGATAAAAATGTGAAGAGCATGCATGCCTTGGGGCGCCCAAAGTTCTCCTGGGAGAAGGCGAACACGGTGAGCACGCGGATGCCCCAGGCGTGGGAGAGGCGAACCGTGAGCTCCAGCGCACGGCGGCCAGCATCGTGGCCCTTGGCCGTCAGCAGCCCCTGCGCCTGCGCCCATCGCCTGTTCCCGTCCATCACCACGGCCACGTGCCGCGGCAGCGACTCCGGCCGGATCCCGCAATGGACAAGCGCCTGACGAGCCGGAGGAGCGACCTCGTCACCCGCGCCGCCGTACACGCTAAAATCGTGGTGCCGCGTCCGGCGGCGAGCAGTAACAAACAGGAAAACACGTGAGAGTATCGACAGGAAGCGGGAGAGCATTGTGGGTTATTTATTTAGCTCTTCTCGCCTCTGGTTTTCGACTTCTCGACCTCGAGAGTGTTTCAGTAGTGGTGGTTCCTGTCTTTTCTTGGAATATATATAGAGGCCGGGGGAGAGTAGGCATGAATTCGCCTTCTACAGGCACAGCTAACGTTTTTATTACGGACCCAGCTGCTCACACACTCACCAGTCACCACATGCGTGCAACAAGAACCAAGCTAATGACTACAACAAAAAGGATATTAGGAGATAAGCAGGTCCTTGAATAATATAGGCAGACACCTTAAGGCATTTTCTTTTGTTAATCATTGATTTACAGAGGCAGACACTTATGACGCTTGCCCCTCTAAATCGATTAATACTACATCCATGCACAAATCTCCATCGTCTGAGGGAAAAAGAAGTCCTAAAAATCACCATTGTATTAGGCCAGGACCACACGTTCGGCTCATTCCAAGCGCCCGCAACTCCTCGTACGCATTGATTTGTTACTCTTTGCTTGCATTTATTGCTCCTTTGCTGCTTCTTGCCTACGACTCCTCATATTTGCTGCACCCACGACGATTAAATGCAAATCGGCGCTCATTTGCTGCTCCTTACACCAATGGCTAAAACGATAGAGACTTATGGATGAAGTAGCTCTGGAACTCAATATGAACTTTGTAGTGGAGAAGGTTTTGATTTGAAACTATTTCCAAAATATTGTCTTAGGTTCACCAATTTTGAAAATTAAATTTGAAATTTGAAACAATCTATGATGTTTAATATGATCTATGAAGGGACTGCGACACCTAAGAAAGGGAGATTAGGCTTTCTAAAAATTACTTGGCCTCTATTTCTACTTATCAAAACCTATGTAAGATTTCTATCTAAATGTGCAACTAGGTTTTGCTAAGTTCGCTATCTCTGACGCAAAAAAGTTATACAACATAGGTTCTAATCTTATCACTACCCTTGCAATCTAGACTATGAAAGTAAAGCATACAACTAGGAAGAAATATAATTGCAGAAGCTTAAATGAGTTAGAGATTGCAAACTCCGGTTGAAAGACAGCATGTTTCTCAAGGTATCGAGAAGCTCACACTTTCCCTCATCCTCGTTAGAGAGCCCATAGCAAGGATGCCTTCACATAGACTAAGCTCTTGGTCAGCCTGCGAGCCTTCTCTATGTGCAAGTTGGTCTTTGTTAGGCCTTCTTTCAGACCGCTCCCTGTCATCTTCATTATCGAGCTTCCCGCCAAAAGGCCTTATTCCCTTATACAAAGTAGGCGTCCTCTTCGCAACCCAGAGGGTCTCCAAGCCTACAAGCCCCAAATGTACAACACTTGGTACGCGCAAGCATCGATAGCTTAGAGGTATGCAAACCTCACTAAATTCTAGACCTAAGACTAATGCAAGTGTTAATCAATGGTGTAACTAGCTTAAGAACTTTGCAAAGCACCTAACCTAGTTACTTAAGTATTCCTTATGCACATTAATTTGGTGCCTAAAGGAACTAGAGATGAGCCTCAACTACCGCTACACTTCCTTGAGCTCCATCACACTACAAATGGCCTGTCGGGTGGGGGTATATATCCCAACATCCAATGCAAAATTAGACATGGGAATCTGATGACGGCAGCTGTGCAATATTCACCATGGAGCTTTGTGGAGTCTTGGAGAGATCCAGTGCCACCACATAGACTAGCCATTAGAATTTGGCCGTTGCAACTGTGACACTTCGGTGGGAACTTCAGTTTGTTCACCAAACAACTCCATTGTGTTGAGTCCCCAAATGAGCAGATGCATACCACTCTAGATTTACCCTTTGGTGCTCACTGGAGAGCTCCGATGTCTGCCAACAAACTGCCATGCCTCTAGCACAGCATGTGAATACCGTAAGCTTGGGTGTGGATGCTTGGTTTCTTCATCGCTTTTTGCCTGCTACCTCTAAGCTTCACTACATCACTTCAGCAGTCACTATACACCTCAAATGCATGTATTTTGTGCACAGCATGCTCCTTTCTTTATCTCTTCTTTTCTGGTGTTCATTTACTTGATGTCTTGGACTTCATATTTGACTTCTGTAATCTTCAACAGTGCTCCTTAATCTTCCTTAAGGTGTTCATCATTTGAGCTTCATGTTACCCAAGCCACGCCTGCAGCCAAATGAATTAAATAACTATTACACTGACTACATAGTATGCTAACAAACATATTAGTCCATTTGGTCATTTGTCAATCAACCACCAAAGTTATATATGGCCCTTGCTAGATGTCATTCCCAATATAATCTACAACTTTGTAGTTGAAAATTTTATGGTTTAAAGTTGCATACTATCTCAAATATATGTTCTAAAAATTATAGGATTTTATAATTCAAACTTTAGAATTTTTAGAACACAAGATTGATATGTACCCTTATGTGTCGAGTTGTGATGAGTTATTGTGAGGAGATGATCAGGCTTTGGCTAAGTTTGAGACTAACCCTGGCATGAGTACGTAACATGTCTCTTGGTTATATTGATGTGAAGGTGTGGAGCATAGAGATGGTCAACGGACGTAGAGAAGGTCAAGTGGAGACATCTCATGTAGATAGACTGGGAGCGGTGAAGGACGGATGTGAGGCTTGGACCAAGGGGCCAAGATATGGTTGGAAGACTGAACATGGGTGGATGATACTTGTGGACATCAGAAAGCAAGAGCACATGAGGAGTAGACCGTGTTGACCAAGTGAAAGTGATGGTTGACAAAGTCAAGAAAGGCACTGGAGGAGTTGGTGATCAGGCGGCCGAAGACGACGGTGCCATGTGCTGAGATCATAGAGGAGTAGTGGATACGCTTCTCTAGGTGGTTTGGTGGGTTGGGCCTAAAAACCATTAACAAATGATTTCTTAGGTTGGAGGCTCAAAACTCGTTTGGAGTTCTGGATGGATTGGGAAGCAACATATGGGTTATTGCAAAGCTTGCGTCAAGGCAAAGCAAACTCGTGAAAGAGCCTGTGGCCGTCATATGCACCTATCAAGAAATGCACCATTTTGCTCTTGGGGTTAAGTGCGTCAGCGTAAATATGTAAGGGCATGTTATTGATTATGTAATAAATATATAAATAACAGGATGGCTGCTCCTAACTAGCCCATATCTCTGGTTGTCATTTCTAGTGATTCCTAGTCTCTAATTTTCCTATGTTAGTTTGTTAAGATCCGCAGTTTTGGAGATCAATACTCCATCCATGTGTTTGAGTTTTCTATAAGCTTTTCTTTGTAAGTACTAGAACTTGTTGATCTTGAAAAATAAAGAATCATGTTCTCTAAGATCTGATCTGAGTTCTTACTTTGTTGGTTTTAATGTTTCCCTTCTCTATTTGCTCGATCTTAAGTTCCTAAGGTTTTGGGTTTTTGTTTGGTTAAATTCATGCAAGGGCCCTTGGTGTACATTCCTACCATTTGAATCAGGCAGAATCACCATGAGCATGATTTTTCACTATTGACATTTCTTAACATCGCTACTAAGATAGAGATAGTTCCTGTCACACCTGGTTTTGTAAAGACCAAAACCAGTCTCACCATATGTGTGCCCAAAAAGTCCACAGATATAACAACTGAAAAGAACAGTATCAAATACAATGTTATATAGCGTAAACATAAGTATGTTTAGCACTTACATCAAGGAATAGATGCTGATCTTCTCTTTAGGCTCCATCTTCATAGGGACAGTTGACCGGGGGTAACATACGTCTAGCAGTTCTCAGAAAAACTCACGCGCTCCACCTTCTAGTACCCATTTGAGATTTTTATCTGTTGGTAGAAATTAACTGTACTCCATTAAATAAGATTTAAGTAAGATTATCCGCAAGCGCACAGATATCATACCGACGTCACATTTTACCCGGAGGTTTTAATTATCGTATCCATAGGGAACAGTTGTGATGATGACAAAGTCTATAGACTTAACCCAACAATTAGGCTAGATAATATCAAGAAAGAGGAAATAGCTATTGACATCTAGTTCCAACTACCGGGTAAACTTGTATAATACCGTTCTAATCGGGCAAGTAACCTTGAATAAGAGCGTAAATCGAGTTCTCTCCTACCAAGAACCTTTGAGCCTATCGATCCTATCAACGGGAAGTGGACTACGGAGGATTCAACGAAGCTATAAAGTAACTTTCGCGAGCTACCACTATCCGGCCAATCAGGGGACATTCACAAGTAAACCTAGCCTAGGCACCACGCCTACACTACGAAATACTACTTCAATCAAGTAATTACCAAGATCAAAGCACTCAATATGAGTTGTAAACTGAAGAATAAATAAGAACAACTGCTTACTTGAATCGGAGTATTGATTACAAAAGTACCTCAGAACGCAGCTCTGGGCGAGGGAGCTGAATCCAGGAGAATACAATCATGAAGAAGCGCCGACATGCCGGAACTCCTCTAGAATCTCTACTCCTCTACTCTATCTCTCTAATCTCTAAACAAGACTAGATCTAGATGAACTAGTCTCTCCTAATTGCTACATCTAGATGAACTAGAACTAGATCAACTAGAGGGACCCTAACCCTAATTATGTAGAGAATATGAAGCACCGGGGTGTAGAATGTCTCTAGGGGGAGCCTTGGGACGTCATTATATAGGCCGAGGTGGAGTAGAGAGCAAGGAACCACCACATCATCGATCCGCGTCTTATGTTACGTGCACCGTCGGATCAAACCGACCTTAGATCGACGTAGGGATGCTTTACTTAGGTGCCAAGGAAGCGTGGGAGGAAGACTCCAGAAGGGGAGCGCCAAACCCTAGTTGGGGGAGCCGACCTGCGCCATGGTGGGGCCGGCCGGCCCCACTGGATGGCCTCTGCGGGTCCTGCTGCTTCGGGTGTCTTCTAGATTCTTCCCACGTCCTGTTGACGACCTTTGCCGTCACGGATAAGTTTTGTGATAATTATGCACTCTAATCCCTCTTTTATGCTTTTCTGGAATAATCCCTGATAAATACTGAATATGCAAAACTCGTGGAAATTGTCAGTTAATACCCTAGACTAGTGTGTATTCATATATTCTTTCATGTCTAAAGTTCTAATAAAAGTTGATGTTATCCACTGTCAATATTATCCAAGTATTGAAAAGTAAAGGCAAGCGTGAGTACATATCGTACTCAACAAATATAACATGGGGTTCATGAGGCTCAAAAGCTGATACTAGTTTAACTACAGTTAGCTTTTAAGAATCTTAGTTTAAGCAGTTGGGTAGCACCAAGATTTGTCATTCTCCCATAAACACACATGATCAAATAAGCATGACTAATGATTAGGTAAACAAGTAATTAATAATGATCATCATATATTCTATGAGGGTCCAAGGCCACTCATCATTGTGAGCATGGCTAATATATTATTTTTATCACTCTGCAGAGGTTGTACACTTTCACCATGAGTCGTGATTTACTCCTTTGCCTAAGGCGGCCAACCTCTTGACCCACTTCTAAGGAAGATCCGCAGGGTTCGCTATGAAGTCTTTTAAAGGTTCATCTCACAAGTTAGAGCGGCTAGAGCGTGGCCTACGAATGTAGAGTTCCTTCTGTATGGTTCAATGACACGCAGTCTGCACACATAGGGACAGAGGCTACACTACACCCGACTCGGTTACACCCCCAAATTAGCGCTCGTTCGGGTAATCACTAACAAGCTAGAAAACATCCTCATACTTAACTAAAGCAGTGCCATATAACCCTCATGGTTGTACTATAAGTCCTAGATGATCACTCACAGATAAGTCCTTATAGAGAGGAAGCTTGTGCATCACCCAAAATAGTGCACTAGTCCCCTAGCATCATAATATCAAAAGCATCTTTCAAGTTACAAGATCAGGGTATTAAATTAATCACTAGCATCTCTACCCAGTGCATCACATCCCATAGGTATTCAAGGAACAAGGGTTAAAACTACATTATAATCTCTACGGTTGCCAAAGTTGACACATGCATATGATTATGGTAATTAAGGTGAACAGGACATCAAGGATGATCCCTTGTTATACTTGCTTTGCTCCACAAACTCCTGCGGGTCTACTACCCTTGGTCACCACTGAATTGCTCTTCGCCTTTACGCGATACACCGCAAACCAACATTCAATCATTGATGCATTCATACATGAGCAAACAAGCCTATCATTAGAAAAGTACACCAGTAGTAATAAAACAAAGTGAAAAGCTTCTAAAATAAATCTACATCTTGCTCTGATCACTTTGACGCAAAAATCATAAAAATCAGAGTTATGATTTAAACAAGATTTCTTATAGCAATTTAATTAATTTAATCTAACCTTGAAATTTAAAAGTTGCAAACCAGATTAACAGTGTTATTAACATGTAGAGAATTAAACTACGAACCTAACGCAACTTGAACGGACCGAATCGGAGTTAAAATGATTTTATAAGCAAATCTATGCAGTGGTAAATCTATAATTAAACTGAACTTAATTTCAAAATAAAATGAATCTGGATTTTGAAACCGGCCATGGACTGTGCTGCGATATAGAAGAAAGGGAGGGGTTCTTTAGCAAGATGGCAGCAAAGGGGTATCGGCTGTTTTTGGCCATCGGATATGAAATCCATGGCCAAAATTAGATCGAAGGGGAAAGGAGAGGAAGTGCCAGCCGCCACAGGACTCGGCGCGGGCGACCATGGCCCGGCCGAAGTGAGAAGGTCACCGGCGCTCACGTCCCGGGCCACCAAGGCCACAGTTTGGCAAACCGACGGCACCGGGAGAAAGCAGGGACGACGAGTTCGTTTTTGGACTTGGCACAGCTAGAGGAGTGCCGCGCGGGGGCGCGCCATGACCAGCAGCGGTGAAGCTCGTGAGCATGGAAAATGGCCATAGGGTGCTCGGTTTTGAACAAAAAGGCATAGGGAGGAAGAGGGAGGAGAGGCGGGCTCACCAGTGCGCTCGGCACAACTACAGATAAAGCGAAGCGAGCACACCGGCATCAATGATAGACGGTGGCGGTTGCTAGAGGGGGCATCGCGAGCATGGAGCGAGAGTGTGTGCAAAGCGGGGGGGAAAGGAGAGCGGGGCCACAGCACAGTGCTATACGGGCGTGGGCAGTTTGCAGGAGCGATGCAAAGATAGTGGGAGTGGGGTGGTTGCGGTTGCCGAGCGGTGCGCTCGCCTTCGCTTCAACCGGCTGGAGGTTGGGGGTGGCACTGACATACCTTCACAAGACACAGTGATGATACTTATCTATTAATTTGTGACTTATGTGTGTGATTGATCTCTGGACGCACATAAGTTTATGTATTCAATTTCATCCTTGAAATTAGGTGTGACAGGTCCCCACCTCTAGCAGCGGCGCCAAAAATACTCAAGAGTACTTTAACATTACTTAGCACTAGGTTATCATCCCTAGCATAATGTAGAAATGCCGGTCTATTAGCATATTATTAAATATAAAGGGTATTCACAAGCGCACAGATAATATACTATTGTAGCATTTTACTATTAGTAAACTAGGATTGTTATTTATATTTTACCACTAGGAAGGATTGAATTAGGAATGCGATATTAACTTTAAGCATGATGAATGAGTGTAACCATGTCCTGTCTACTTATCAAGGGGTAAGTCATAAGATAAACAAAATATAAGTATGATCATCAACATAAACAGTTAGAAGCTCCTTACTATATCATTAGTGTCACTAGTAGAACATCAAGATATATCCCTAAGTTATTCCTAGCTTCAAGTCAGTGCATACATTGATTAGTGCAATACTTAGCAATCATCGCTATGATTCTATTCCATATCTACTCAAGAGGAACATTACTTAGGAAGATCAATAACATAGCTTGTCTTCCTTTGCAACCGGGTTCTACTAGTCCTACATTCAAGGGGTCGACTACAATGGACTCAATAAGATTATCACACCCACGATCTATCACCCGGCCTGAATATAGGGTGCATCCATAGGTAAACAACGTATAAGCACCACACGTACACAATGTTGACCACTTATCCAATGTACAATTAGGTAAGCGCTATATGATCTTATGACTAGCTATATGATCTTATGACTATGTATGACGATAATATAGCTATGCTAAGCATATAATCAAAGTACACAATGAACATGATAACTATGAATAAAGACAAATAAGCTAATGCCATTCAGTTGTAGCAAACATATAATGTATATGAGAGGAGGTATAGAAACTATACGAACCATGCTCCTGACAAGATCTAAGATCTAAGTGGTGCTTGCCTCTCTATTAGTTCTAATTGAGCTATCTAAGCCTTAGCTAAGGAGCTCCCTAGAATTAGAGTTTCTAGCTGATGTCTAACTTCTCCAATGAGATTATGGTAGCTTGATGCCCTAGGGGGTTAGGGTCTAGTTGTATAGTGTGAAGTGTGTGATGTGAGCCCTCTGATCAAACCGAATTAAATCAAGGGTGTAGATGCAATCTCAAAGGCAGTGAGGAATCGACCTATGAAGGGGGGGCTGAAAGGTGGGGCCCATAGGTCGGTCGACCTAGGGGTAGGGTCGGTCGGCCCCACCTGCCGGCGCCTTGCCTTCCTCTTTGCTCTAGTGTTCTCTAGAATCTTATGGAACTAGGGACCTTGTCCGATTCACAATTAAACTTGAGATATGGGTCCTCTTATGCGTATTTTCTGATTAAACCATATAGAAACACGATTCACAATACTCATGGAATTATGTTAGTATAAACCCTAAATCTACTTTGGTAATTACATATGTGCCCTTTTCATGTGTTATTGACAGTTAAAAATCAATACTTAATGGCCGTCAACATTCACCCTTGGGAAGATTTCTTGAGAAAATTCCAACTCCATTGATGGATGTTTAGATTTGTTATTTTTTGTGAGAGCTTGATTCTTTGGGAATGTTTCTTCCCGACTTTGCTTCATTTGATCTTATTTTGGATTTTGGGAGGAGTATTTTGGGGGAGGGGCTCAGCCAAACCACACAAGCCATTTATTAGTCTATTAGCTGGCTAGGGAGGCGTCCAAGCATGGATGGAGGCGGCTAGGGTAGCTGCTCGGTGGCTCCACCCCAGAACCGGCCATGCCAATTGGGAGACTGACCAAGCCAGTTTGGATGTTGTGCAACAGCTCGGTTTTCTCCCTTGTGAGTTTTGTTGCTTCATCTTGCGTTCCAATTTTTGTGTGTGTTTGTAGTTGTGCCCGGGAACTTTTCTCTATCCTCGAGTCACCAGTTGGCATAGGTGAGTTTGACTAGTCTTACTTCGTCCTATTTCTTCTGTGGATTTCTATTTGTGCTTGATTTTCTGCTGAGATGAGTGTCCCTGTGTCATCGGTTGTCATCGGTCATCACCAAAAACTTCCAGACACCCATTGGCTCAAGGGTATCATTGTTGGAATGTTTGGTGTTCAGAGGGTGATTTTGGGGCAGCGGCCATTTTGGAAGAAATTTGGATGAACTTCCATTTACCCCCCTCTAGTCATCTTTTTTAGTACATCAATTTCTAAACAATCTAGTGTCCGCATGGTTAATACCAAAGCTGTAGTCGTAGACTTGATCTCAAGTTTTTGTTGACAAGTTTTGATTTGAAGTTGTTTAGAGTATCAAATATTTATTTTGAATTAAATATTTTGATAATTAGATTTTTGAAATTTTCAGACAATGTTCGGTGAAAACACATCCCATAAGATGGCCCACAATGTATCGTTTTTGCAGTGCTTGGAGAGGAGAGAGAGGGTCCAAGCACCGGTACTAATCATTGTGGTCGGTGCTGAGTTCTGGAAAATTTTGGCATCAGATCAAGTAGATTCACCGATGCTTCGCTCTCCCTCTCACACGGTCAACCGCAGCAGGTGCCAGGTGGCATGCAGGAGGAGCTCCGCCCCCTCTCTCTTTGCTGCATTCAAGTAAAAAAATAGGAGAGGGAGAGAAGAACGGCTTCCAAAAAAATGAGTGGAGGAGCTGCTTCCTTTATCTCTCCTTACCTCTCTACTGACACACTTGCATGCCTACGCATAACCTCGGTGCCCACACTGTGGGAATATACTCCCTCCATATAGGATTTAGAAGACATTTAGGACATTATTGTGCTTACCAAGGAGTGATTAATTAGGGGGTATTTTTCCTTGTCTACCCCTATTAAATATGGTTGCGGGTGCACTCTATACAAGAAACTTTTCCTAGCTTAGATGGCTAGTGCATCAAAGTCTGAGTGTTGCGTGCTGAGTTCGAGGCCTAGCGGCTACACGTTTTTGCTGCTCAGTTTTATTTTTGCGAGCGAGCATGCAAAACGAAGAGCCGCGTGATTAATGCGTTGTCAAGCCATGCGGGCGGCCGGCGTCCAGGAACAAATCGTCAGGGGCAAACGCGTCCATGTGGTGCCCCATGAAGCCTCAGCGACTTCCTTTGGCAAAACAAGCTACTCGCCCAGAACGTCTTCTATTTGAGATACGGAGGGAGTATGGAATTGAAGCACCGGTTCAGATGGCAGGTTGAATTTTTTTCAGCACCGCTCATGCTATGGAGTCTAACAAAGCTATAGTGCTTGACAAAATTTAAAATATTGTAGTTAAATATTTTTTCTTTTAAGTTTATTTACTAGCCAAAATACCTAATACAAGATTACGAAATGTTGATAAGAGGGAGGGTGTTTTGGTAGAGCTTTTTCTGAGGGGTTTCTCCAGAAAGCCGGAGCAGTTTTGAAAAAGGCACAAATTGAGACGTTTTGAAGGAGCCACAAATTATAGCTCCTAAATTGCTCTGACTCCTCTATTTTTCAGTGAAAACGGCTCTTCCTATAAATGTTTGATGAGGTTCTAAAAAAAATGTTTGATGAGGAATCCTACCAAATGAGCCCTCAGATAAGTGTGCCGTGTAGTGACGGAAAGGTATCGTGCAAGTTGCAGGCTGCAAGTTTGAGTCTTAAGAAGCATTTATTTTTTCCGTCTCCGCAAACGGTACATTACAAATATGGCTATTTTTAGCGATATGTCTAAATGATTTTACCCATGGCTTATCTGGAATCGCTTTGTCGTTTCCAGTAAGATGCCAGCTGGAATTGCTTCATCAGGATCTACATTTCCTCGCAGATCTTAAATAAATGTGCTCAGCCTAGTGCCTAGTGTAGCTGTTCGTTGATCCATTAAAGAGCATTAAAGTTGCCACCTCTGTATTTCCGCACAATCTAGGATATTCGAAGTGGTACTACGGCTGAGCACAATATTTAATTCAATAAAATTTATTGAAGTTGCCCGATTATCTTACTCAACCTAGAAATTAGTAGTATATGCTTTCAGTAACTCCTCTTGTTAACTTTTTATCTGTACTAAGTTGTACGAGGAGCTTAGGAGAGGCTCTATGTGTTGGGACTCAAGTCCACCCCATTCTAGCGCTAGATCCATGCGTGCTGCATAGTTTCTATATATTCATTAATTAAGGTGCCAGCTAGAAAAAAAAAAGACAATGAGAAGACTACAATTAAAAACAAAAGATGAGAAAATGATTTCATAGATTAGAAATCTGTGTATACGAGAACCAAAACATAAAGAGATGTAATAGATAGATGACGGAAAAAAGAAATGTGACTCGACAAAAAAAAATATTCTACATAAATTATCCATTACAAACATATTTTTTATACCTAGTGTCTGGATATATTATAGTATAGAAACAACACGTGGTTTGTTGCATTGTGACCGTACTAAAGCAATAAAGTTGTCCAACAACTTTAGTTCACTATCCATATAAAAAATAGTTCATTAATCCCATGCTCTCTCACGGGTAAGAATTCTAAGAGATATACTATTTAAATATCTTACTAACAAATATTCTTTTACAGTAAATTATATATGTTCTCTTTATCGATGCGGGACCAAGACGGTCCCGGTCGACTCGGAACCTGAAAGAGCGGGTCCACTGGCCAGGCCCCGCGACAAAGAACAGAGGATCTAGAACAAAGAAACCGACTCCAAGTAGAAGACGACGTATCCCAGTTAGGCCTTTAGAAAGTAACTTATGTAATATAAGCAGAACTCTGTCTACTAGTCTGACTAGGATTAGACGAGCCCTGGTCACCTCTCTCATAAAAGGAGGCCAAGGGCACCCTTTTGTAACACATACACAATATCATACAATCAATCCAAGGCAAAAGACCAAAGCCAACTGGAGTGGAGATTTATTTGACGGACGAGGACTCGAACCAAGATAAACCGAGCATCTCTTGCGTGACCATAGAGTTCTCGTATTCGCCGAGGTCCAGATCAACAACTGCGGGTATCCCGTGGCAGGCTATCGATGGTTAAACACCAACACTCTTTGACATAATAGATATTTCGTAGTCTATCAATATCAATTTTTGTAAACTAATTAATTATGTTTTGACAAAGGATTGATTCATTTATTTTTCATCCATATTTCTATTTTTTCCTTTACATGACACCTTATATTTTGAATATAAAATTACTCCCTCCTTCCCGCAATGAATGTCGTTCTAGCACTGTGTCCTCGTTCACCGCTTCTACTATGCATCTGGATGCCCCTTCTCTCCACATTCATTGAACCTGTGCTGCACTTGGTCAGAGTCTAAAACGACATTCATAGAGGGACAGAGGGAGTAGATTGAAATCTTGAGGCTAACTATGTTGGTTGCATCACGTATCTTATCAAGTTCTAAATCTATTTTTTTCAATTTTTTTGTATTGACCATTACTGACTTTTCTATCCTTAAGTTAAAAATATTTTGCTTATTAAATGTTTTATTAACTTTTTGCATTTTTTAAATATAGATGTTAGGTCACATAGTAGGTTAGCATAAGCAATTATTTGAATCCTGCACCAAGTTACTTAAGATAAGTGTTGACGGCCACTATTGTATTAATTCAACCGTCAACTAGCCATGAAAAAGGATGTAAATGTGATCACTAAAGTAGACATAGGGTTTACACTGATGGAATTCCACGAGTTTTGGTGTTTCACTATTTATGCGGGCGAAAACCGGAAAAGGCGCAAACATACAAGCTTATCGGAACAAGGAAACGGAAAAAGCGGACTCCACGGCTACACAGAAGATTCCGGAAAGAGGCGAGAAGGCACCACACCCGAGCCGGGGCCCGGAGGCCACCAGGTGGGACCGGCCGTCCCCACCCCAGCATCGGTCGGTCGGCACGGGCTCCGGTCCGGCCCGGTTCGCCCGGTTCGCTCCACCGCCTTTGAGGATCGATCCTGGCCGCCCGTCAATGTTGGTTTGATCCGATGGCTCACAATCATCGCCCAGGGCTATAAAAGGAGAGGCACCCCCTCCTGGGAGAGAGGGAGCCCCCATTCATTTATTCTCATTCAGAAGTCCAATCATCAGCCAGAAACCCTAATCAGAGCTCCTTAGCTAGAGCCTAGATAGCTAGATTAGAACTAGAGGGAGGCAAGCGCAGGCTTAGATTCCGGAGCCATCAAGAGCTTGGATTTGGTATAGTTCTACCTCCGCTTGCTTTTGTTCTCTTTCATTGTATAGTTATATGATTGCTACAATTGAATTGATGAATTCTCATTTACTTATATTCATAGTTATTATGTTCCTTGTCTATTGTGGTTATATGCTTAGTATAGCTAGATTAACATTATGTTTATCCATAGGTTCGTATAGCACTCATCTAATTGATCGTTGGGTGAGTGATAGACATTGTGTAAGCGTGGTGCTTATACGTTGTTTATCTGCGAATGCACCCTATAGGCCAGGTTTGGTAGATCGCGGGTGTGACATTTCTGTTGAGTCCTATGTAATCCGAACCCCGTTTATAGGCACGATGGGGGCTTGTATACGACGGAAGGGCGTGCTATGTTCTCAAACTTCTCTAGTATGTCCACTATGAATAAATGTAATGCTAACCTTAGCCATGACTACTAGGTGTATTGCACTAATCATAATAAATATTGACATGTAGCTAGAAATAACCTAGGAATATCTCTTGATGTTCTACTAGCAACCCTAATGATATAGCTAGGAGTCTCTATCTGTTTATGCTGATGATTATATACTTATCTTATCATTTATCTTGTGACTTACCCCTGCATTGAGTAGCGAGGACATGGTTATGCCTATCCATTACAACCTAGGTTATCACGCTACCTTTACACGAGAGCCATGTAGACCTTCCTTTGGGAAAATATAAATAACAACCCGTAATACTCCGGGTAAAATGCTACAATGGTATTTGATCTGTGCGCTTGCGGATACATTTCTATATTCTAAATGGTGGCATGATTTAATACCACACCTCTTGGTGTTATGCTGGGGATGATAACTTGGCATTCTAGTGGCGGTGCGCTACTCTAGCATTCTTAACGCCATTTTAGAGATAACATTAAGAGGTGTCAACAAGCATTTTTTTTAGCGCCGTTCTTGGGAAGGCAATTGGCAATTAAAAAGGATAGCAATAGACCTAACAAACTAATGAGATAGAGGAAACCATAGACCCCTACTCAATGCAGGCTTACCCTTGTGTTTTCTATCTTTGTGAAATCTTATGCGGGGGTAATGAATGAGTGGTTTTGATCTGCGCGGATAACTACGTTGAAAATCCGGAGAAACTCTTTCGAAGAAGGAAATTCCAACAAGTGAGGGATATCTTTGAATCTCCATCAAAGACACCCATTAGCGAGGTTCGTTTTTTTGGAGGAGCAAGCTCCTACAAGAGAAGAAGAAGAAGAACAACAAGAGGGCAACTTGGCACCAATCTTCGAAGAAATAGGCGATAAGTCACTGCGTGAGTTCTCCGCTCCGAACACTAACAACATCCGCCTTTGGACCTAACGTCGAAGTTGGGGAGAATGGATTCGAGCTCAAGCCGGTTCTTATCACCATAGTGCAAGCCAATCTGTTACGTGGGAAAGCACATGAAGATGCAAGTGCTCATCTCCAACACTTTACGGAGATTTGTAGCACTTTCAAGGCGAAGGATGTACCAAAGGATACCGTCTTTGCTACGTCTGTTCCCATTCTCACTTTGTTGGAAAAGGCAAAGCGGTGGTTCTACGCCAACAAAGACAACCATACAACTTGGGACAAGTGCTCCACGACTTTTCTAGCAAGATTCTTCCCTATGGGCAAGAGTGCCCTAAGAGGGAAAATCTCGAGTTTCCGACAACAACATGATGAGTCGGTCCCCCGAGGCATGGGAACGCTTCCAAGATTACATATCGGAATGTCCTCATCATGGGATGGAGAATTGGCTCTGATGCAAACTTTCTATCATGGGCTTACCAACAAAGACCCGTAACAATGTTGATCTTTGCTGCTTTGGAGGTGCATTTATGTCACTAACCATACCACAAGCTACTTGCTCTTATGGAGAAGATGGCCTCCAATCAAGATTAGAATGATGAGCGCCAAACCACCCGCAAGAGGAGTGGAGGAATGCACCCGACTCAAAAAGGTAGACATCTTTGTGCGCCAAGATAGATCTGCTCATGAAGAAGCTGGAAGACAAGACAAGCCAAAGACAAGATGTCATGCGCATTAATGATGCATGCATGACTTGTGAAGTGTGTGGCAATATGGGACATTCAGGGCAACAAATGTCCACGAGACCCGTGAAGGCGTGAACTTCATCAACAACAACAACAACAACTATCGTCCTCAAAATCAAGGATGGAACCCGGCAAAGGCCTAACTACCAAGGTAACTTCCAAGGTAACTTTTAAGGCACTAATTACAATAACTATGCTCAATTGCCTTTGAGAGAAGTGATCTCCAACCAAAATGAAATTGTAGAGACTTTATCTAGGAAGGTAGCATCCAATGATAAAATGCTAGAAAACATAAACATCAAAATGGATAGTTTTACCTCTGTTTTGTTAAGAACCAGCTTAGCTTCAATAAAATGATAGAACAACAATTAGCTCGGTGGCGGCATTTGTTCCACCGACCAACGAAGGTAAGATTCGGGGGCAACCTCTAGAGCCCGAGACCGCGAACCTTGTTGATGTGTATGCGGGGTTACTACGTTGAAGCATCATCGGGATGGAAGGATGACTCCATGCCACCCAAGAGAGGAGATCCGAGGAGACACTGTGATCCCCATCTCTATTGGGCAGCATGACTTCCCTAAAGTTGTCTGCGATCTAGGCGCCCGATGTCAACATCATGCCTAAGGTAATCTTCGACCAAGTCTTTCCATGTGCATCTTTATTGTACACGATATATGTGTTTTTGCTTGCAGAACCCGGACGATCAAGTACCCCAAAGGGAAACTTAGATGATGTGTGCATACGGATCGGAAGATCATATGTCCCTATAGACTTTGTAGTCACGGATACCGGCGAGACCCCAAGAGTCCAATAATTCTTGGCCGACTATTCTGAATCTTGCAAAGGCATCATCTACACGGACGATTGCCAAAATTTGCTTCACCATCAAGGGCAATAAAGAGAAGTTCAGTTTCAAGAATAAGACCCTTGAAGTTCCTATAGATCCAAGAGGAGCTTACTTTCCATCAAGCCAACAAACGAAGGAACCAAGAGGAATTCAAATGGGAAGAGAAAGAACGAGGAATAGAAGACAAGTAAGAAAGCAAGTCCAAATAGTCAAGGCTGTTGAGTACAAGCATGACCACCTCTTAGCTTCACCATTCTTAACCAAGAAAGAGGATCCGAGCACGCCCGACCATTGATTGCATCATTGGGCGTGCTCATTCTACAACGCCTTCTGCGATACGGATCATTTGTCAACATAATATCTAAAAAGTTATATGATTTATTATTCGATACACCTCTATACCCTACCTATATGCATTTGCGGTGTCGGACAATCTGACGAGATTTTCGGAGGAAGTAGCAAGAGACATCATGGTCAAGATCCGGGACCATTACGTCCCGACCGACTTCATGATCTTGGACATAGGGGAAGAAGGCGAGGCGCCGATCATACTTGGAAGGCCGTTCCTCGGCACCACCAACGCGATCATCTACAATAGATCGGGCCAAGTCCACTTCTAATTTCTAGGAGAGAAGGTACGCTGTTATTTTAAAGATTATAACTCTCTGGATTAGCGGCTTTTACTCGGTCAAGAGGAGGCGTCGGCCTTGGGAGGAATCGCTCTCAAAAGAGCAATGTTGAGGAGGAGGAAATCAAGGAAGAACCTACAGCACCAAAGGCACAACCTACGAAGGTATGGAAAGAAAAGGTAACCTCCTCAAGCGAGTCATCGTCACCGGGAGGTCCAACATCGGGGGTCCCCATCCCGGGATCCGATGAAGCACCCGAGGAATGAAGAAGACGAGAAGTCTTCTCAGGAGGACTTCAAACTCCGAACCCTTGCCATAAGGTAACAATGGTAGTTAACCATTTACTTTCTTGCACTTTTAATTCATAGTTCGTTTTTGTCATCTTTAGAAAACCACAAAAACATTTGAAGAAACATCAAAGCCCCATGTGACATGCCTATAGCGCAAGCTAAAGGAGTGTTCACCGTGGTGGCATAAAAAATTAGAATACATATTTCAATTTTGTTTGATAAAAAAACCAAAAATAATCATTGAGCATCCCGTCGCATTGAATGTACTTGTAATAACCTTTGGAAACCTCTCACAATAACCAACCCATGAGCGGCTAACCACTAATTGTTTATCCTAACCCGTTCCACGAGTTTTTGGTGTTTTGTGAGATGTTTCTTCTGAGGATGACTCGAGAGCTAGTTCACCTAAGAATCATCATCACTTTCGAAGTACACCTTCTTGCACACACTAACCACCGTATGAAGGAAGCAACTTCTTGTCGGATGAGATGAAGGTTCTTGGCTACACCGGCTCTTACAAGCGTGAGCTCCATCGAGAGGGCTGCTTTCGGCTTCAATGCTCAACCGCAACAACAACCCGGCTTGGGGAAGGCATCCCCTAGGTACCCAGGTAAGTGTACCTACGCGATTATCGAGTCAGTGATAAAAATTTAAAATACCAAAAATATGTGAGCACATGAAGGTTCACCATAGTATCTAAAAAAAATTTAAAATACTAAAAATATGTGAGCACATGAAGGTTCACCATAGTATCTAAGAAAAATTAAAAATACCAAAAATATGTGGGCACATGAAGGTCCATGCTTTTTAAGAGTCCTTAGGGTCTTTTGAGTTTTATAATTTGAGTATTTGAAAAATGAAAAATCAAATAAAAATGTTTGTCTGTCTAGGGTCAATAAAAAGGAAGCTCTTGAATGATTGAATTGAAATGAAGATAAACTGCTCTGTTACAACACCTCTGAAATGCCTAGAGTTTAGATAAAGGTTTTTCTAAGTTTTAGCTCCAACTGTTTTGACATGAGAATTTGCTCGAGCACGAAACTTGTGGGTTGCATATGCTTGAAACTAAGTCTAGGTACCTGATTGATAAGATTGAGAAAATGCAGTGCGCTATCTATCTTGTTCTAAGTGACACTAAAGTTACGGAGATTTATCTTTTGAAAAATGCAAAAACATGATGAGTTCCTATATGACAAAACTTACATTCCCACCAGAGCTAACATGATAAGATAGGCTAGTTAAACTTCCACATAAATGCTGCTTGTCTTGCATTGAGTTTTGTCAACCTTTGTGACCCTGGTGAGAAATTTGTCATGCTCTTGAATCAAGATCCACCTCCATATGTACTACTCTACACTAGAGTAGGCGCAACAACATTCCATTCCACCTACATCCATTCCAAAAACGTTTTCCTCCTACACTGGGAGAGAACACCAAAAATATTCTATTAGGTTAGCCACCCAATAAATGCTCTATGATTCCTGTGTTATCTCTCTAAATCCATCAATGTCAAAAGGAGTGCTATGAGTTATGCAAAAAGATATTTGAAAAAAAAGAAGAAGAAAGATGGACAAGGGTCCCAATACAAAATAATGGGTATTAGATACCCGACTCACTAAAAAAAGAGAGAAAGAAAAGAAGAAAGAAAAAGATAGCTCATAACTCTGGTCAGTCTTAAAGGAGAGAGAAGCATTCAAGGAGCTAAGTAGAGTTAGGTTCCACCATATATCCGCTATATCCATCCACCTATATATCTTGATTCGACTGCATGACTTGTTTCTCTATAGATCCATTGTTTGACCTAACAACATATGCATTGCAAGTTTGCTCTTTCAGTTTTCTCCTTACCTATGAGCTCCACAAAAGCTTTAGTTATAGGATAAAGAGAAAGGCAATCATCATCACTGCCTTGGTGAGAATCCACAAATACCACATACATTGAGAGACTTGAGAGTGTCATATATGGGAAAGCTCGAGTTTTTATTTGAAAACCTCTAAAAACTCCAGAATGATAGTTGATCAAAGAACTTGAGACATAGTGCTTAGATGGGATCTTTACGTGCATCAAGTGCTCAAGACCCAAGGAAGAGCTAATAAGCCCCACAGTCCAAGGTAATATGGGTAAGTTTGAAAGTCAGCTCGGTTATTGCATAACTTGGAGGAGAATTTAAATCCATTGCAGTATATTTTGAGAGAGTTGCTCCGAGATGGCTACGATGCTAAACGTACACATATATTCAATAACTTTTTTCTAAGTTTTCTTTGCTAAGGGACTAGCAAAGGTTAAGCTTGGGAGAGTTGTTGGCGGCCACTATTGTATTAATTCAACCGTCAACTAGCCATGAAAAGGATGCAAATGTGATCACCAAAGTAGACATAGGGTTTACACTGACCGAATTCCACGAGTTTTGGTGTTTCACTATTTATGTAGTAAGAAAACCGGAAAAGGCGCAAACATACAAGCTTATCGGAACAAGAAACGGAAAACGGACTCCACGGCTACAGGGAAGATTCCGGAAGAGGCGAAGGCACCACACCGGCCGGGGGGCGGAGGCCACCCGTGGGACCGGCCGGTCCCACCCCAGACCGGCCGGTCGGCTTTGGCTCCGGTCCGGCCCGGTTCGCCCGGTTCGCTCCACCGCCTTTGAGGATCGATCCACGGCCACCCGTCAATGTCGGTTTGATCCGATGGCTCACAATCATCACCCGGGGCTATAAAAGGAGAGGCACCCCCTCCTGGGAGAGAGGGAGCCCCCATTCATTCATTCTCATTCAGAAGTCCAATCATCGGCCGAAACCCTAATCGAGCTCCTTAGCTAGGGGCCTAGATAGCTAGATTAGAACTAGAGGGAGGCAAGCGCAGGCTTGGATTCCGAGCCATCAAACTTGGATTTGGTATAGTTCTACCTCCTCTCGCCTTTGTTCTCTTTCAATGTATAGTTATATGATTGCTACAATTGAATTGATGTATTCTTATTTACTTATATTCATAGTTATTATGTTCCTTGTCTATTGTGGTTATATGCTTAGTATAGCTAGATTAATATTATGTTTATCCATAGGTTCGTATAGCACTCATCTAATTGATCGTTGGGTGAGTGATAGACATTGTGTAAGCGTGGTGCTTATACGTTGTTTATCTACGAATGCACCCCATAGGCCGGGTTTGGTAGATCGTGGGTGTGACATTCCTGTTGAGTCCTATGTAATCCGAACCCCGTTTATAGGCACAGTAGGGCTTATATACGACGGAAGGGCGTGCTATGTTCTTAAACTTCCTTAGTATGTCCACTATGAATAAATGTAATACTAATCTTAGCCATGACTACTAGGTGTATTGCACTAACCATAATAAACATTGACATGTAGTTAGGAATAACCCGGGGAATATCTCTTGATGTTCTACTAGCAACCCTAATGATATAGCTAGGAGTCTCTATCTGTTTATCTTGATGATTATATACTTATCTTATCATTTATCTTGTGACTTACCCCTGTATTGAGTAGCGAGGACATGGTTATGCCTATCCATAACAACCTAGGTTATCACGCTACCTTTACACGAGAGCCATGTAGACCTTCCTTTGGGAAAATATAAATGACAACCCGTAATACTCCGGGTAAAATGCTACAATGGTATTTGATCTGTGCGCTTGCGGATATATTTCTATATTCTAAATGGTGGCATGATTTAATACCACACCTCTTGGTGTTATGCTGGGGATGACAACTTGGCATTCTAGTGGCGGTGCGCTACTCTAGCATTCTTAACGCCGTTATTAGAAATAACATTAAGAGGTGTCAACAATAAGTGTTAAGAGTTACAGTTAAGATAAGTGTTAGAGTTTGAAATGTGATCTCAGATGGGGGTAGTAGGGCTCATCTCAAAAATTTTTAATATTCAAGCCTTATAATGATTGACTTTTACTCTAAAGTAATCTTAAAGGGTCAAAAAAATATAGCCACCAATGATCTCCTACAGTTCTCAAGATGAATCGATTTTCCTATCAAGGAATTAATATGCAGTTATGGATATAGGTGTATCTCTAGTTTAGTTAAATAATATAAATATATCTAAAGTTACAACCTGAATAAATTATATTTCATAGTTACTAATATTGTTTTAAGAAAATTTGCTAGTATCATTAGTATAAAAGCGTCTTTACGGAAATATTCTTGTTGTGATGAAATATACCATATATATTTAGTGCTCATGCATCTTTGGGATGATGTGCATGATTACTTAATATATTAATATTATAGAAGTAGGTAATGTATAAATATTTACGTGCTCTATGGTTATTTAAAAATTTCTTTTTATTAAAAGACGTTGATATTTTTTGGATGTAGATGTGAGATGATATTTAACTTTTCTAATAATAAGATGACCATTAGTTTTCTTAAATTATTCTATCATAATAGGAGTACATGGGTAATAGATGAAAATTTAGGTCTACTCTAGAGTCTAGATTGTGTTTCTTAATGGCACATGTGGGGTTACGTATAAAGTCACAGGTTAGTATATGTTGTTTTACACAATAGCATATATGGGTAACTATTTAGAAAATTAAATAGATTCAACAATTATTCTTATAATCTATGATGATTAGGTTACCAAATTGGTTGTTAAATGTTTTGGAACTTAAGGACTTCTAGGATCTATCTTTTCTTTTCTAGCGTGATTTGTATTAAGCTGAAATCTAGTCTTAAGATATATACACTTGATGTATCCCCTTTCTATGACTTTATGGTTCATAGTTTAGCTTTGGACTTTTAGTGGACTTGTGCAATTCTCTTCACATGTTAAGTGGAAACTCTAGTGCTTTTATACTTTTCAAAATTATTTTTATTAAAGAGTGGTCCTAGTAGTATAGTTTCCCACATTCTAATTAACTTGAAACTCAGATTAAACGCTGACAACAAACTCATTAAATGTGTTATATCATGGGATTATATGTGTAGTATTTTTTTTTTTATATCTATAGTGGATACAATTAAATTGTTGATATTGATATGACATAATGTTTCTTAAAATTTAAGGGTCACTTTATGTATTTTTTTATAATGGTAGGTGTGGATAAATTTTGTATAAATTAAAATAGATCCAATTACTATTTTTTAGGTGACGATTAGGTCTAAACAATTAAAAGCCAGATATTTCTAATTATTGTGAGAATTAGCACAGTGCTAACTCTCTAATTAATAATGGTAAAGATTATATAAGAATTTTGAAAACTTCTCTCGTAATGACAAACTTGGATTGTTTCAATTTAAGGATACTTTACATTTTTTAATATTATAGTGTGGGCGGGTAATTTAGACACAAATTTATGGGTTACTTTATGTTATTTTGCATAATAGATTATGTAGTAATTTAGAAGAAAATTAGAAATTTCTAATTGTTGTGCGAATTTATAGGATTTATCTTTTTTTTACTACAAGAAATGGTTGGCTTTGTGACATAAAATGCATTTATGACGCTGGTTTTTACATTAATTATGATATAGTTTATGTCATAATATGTTAGTTATGACAAGAGTTTATGTCATAAAACATGAATTATGTTATAAAATATATGCAATCATCTTTTGACATTGCACTTTTTGTCATAATACACATAACCGATGTCATAATTCATATAACTAATGTCATAATTCACATAACTATGTCATAATTAATGTCACAAAGCCAGCGTCATAAACGAATTTTATGTCATAAAGCCAAACATTTCTTGTAGTTTCTTGCACGTCCACCGAGAATTAACATAGTGTCGGGGACCAAAATAAGGGTCCTCCAAACAGTTAGGCCCAACAAACGCAAAGCTAGGCTACATGGTAACTAAGCATGGCTTTGCCAGGGCCCGACGCCGCTGCCAGCCTCGACCAAGCCCCTTAGCTTGGGCCCACTGGCAGCTAACTTCCGCCCGCCCGAGCCCCCTACGCCGAGGCCTCGGACGGGCGCTGTTTTTCTGGTCCCGCCCGAGCCCCCTAAGCCGAGGCCTCGGACGGGGCGCTTGCCTTCCCCGTCCCGTCCGAAGCCCCTTACGCCGAGGCCTCGGGGCGGGGCGCTTGTTTTCCGCCTCGTCCGAGCCCCCTACCCGAGGTCTCGGACGGGCGCTTGTTTGGCCCCGCCATCTCGAGCCCCCTTACTGCCGAGGCCTCGGACGGCGCTTGCCTACTGGCCCTGGCCCGAGCCCCCTACTGAGGCTCCTGACAGACGCTAACGTTCCCGCCTTGCCCGAACCCTCTGAGAACGCCTCGGGCGAAGCTCCCGCCTCCCGCCCCGGCTCGAGCCCCTCGGTTAGGGGCCTTGACACGGACGCCAGCACTCCTCCCGGGTCAAGCCTCCCACAGACTTGACGTATAACCACCGCCCGCCTTCCCACAAAGTGCTCGCCGATCGACGCCAAAGCGGGGATGGGAGCCGCCCTGTCGCAACCCTACGCCCGCGCTCATGATTACGCTACCCCTACGGTGACGGCCATGCCTCCCACCCCAGGGCGCCATGATGACTAACCTCTATGACAGGTCCCGTCCCGGAAGTCCTGATACTGCGCGTCGCGCCACGAGCGAGCGGCGCGGGCGCTGACCTTGTATGAGGCCGGGTCTTCGAGCCCGACCACTTTACACCCGGTATTCGAGCACAGGAAGGCGGAGATGGCATCCATGCAAGTGTATCTCTACTGCGCCCCGGCCATGCCGTATACGACAACAACGCCACGGCCCGCGGAGCTTCGGACCGGGGATGAGTCAAAGCTACAGCAGCCCGGCGTCCGGGACACGTTCACCATGGCTTCCCCCTCCGTTGCCGGGGATCGAGGAGCCGACTCCTGAAATCCGCGCCGCAATCGGCAAAGACGGCGCCGTGCAAGACAAGGCCGCCCGCCCACACCGGGCCTCGAAACAAGGCGGGAGAAGCTCCAGAGGCCTCAGCCGAAGAGGCGGCGCCCACCACCGCTTTCACCAATTCGACAATCAGACTAAAAGCCCGTTCCTCCCCTTGCGGCTATAAAAGGGGAGGACGGGGTCCTTCCAAGGGCAAGTGAACAAGTCTATAGGCAAACCCGGTTGGTCTAGACATAGGTTAATCGGACTACGTGCGAGTCTAGCAATCTCCTTAGCACACGGGCTCATACACTCATCTTCACGAGATTTGGGACCAGCTCCCTCTCTCCACCTACTTGTACACCCCTACCTACAAGCACTTTGGTGCAAGATAATACAAGACTCCCCGGTGTCCATCTCGCACACCATCCGGGGGTTGGGAGCACGCACGCAAAATTTACTCGTTGGTACTAGGACCGCCAGGTTTTAGCACCGGCGGTTGGCGCGCCAGTAGGGAGAAGTGCGTGTTCGCCTCCTTTCCCCGCCAAAAACCTCCGGATGGCCTGGGGGCGTGGCGACGCCGGGCGATTTCTCGGCCCCAACTCCTCTCCACTCCGGCCCTTTGGAGCCGGGGACCCTGATCCGGTTCGGTGAGCTTGAGTTCGTGTCGGCCGGAGTCCATGCGACATGGAACTCCTCCCGGCCGGAGTTCGGGCCTTCCGACGAGTCCCCGGCGGACCCAACACCGGCCCGGGCGAGAGGCACCACGGCGCTCGCTCCCGCCGCAAGGGAGGCCACTCAGTGGCGGTTCGAGGGGAGATCTAGCGGTGCTGCTTGGGTGGGCGATACCCACCGTGGGGGGACGCTCGGCCGCCGTCGCCACCACGCCCGGCCGTTTGGCATGGCCAACGCCGCGCCACCGCATTACCCCGGCGTTGGTCTCCCGCCATAAGGATGGAGCCGGAGGAGGCGTCCCGCCGTCGGCGGC